>JBCEWC010012029.1:0-16183 GCA_038996855.1 Solanum aculeatissimum
AATATAATTAATACAATGTATTGAAAAATGTAATAGGGAAATAACTATAATTAATGACAAGGGTAAATTAGGAATTACGTGTAAAATTATCTCTTGATTTCATAAACTAGACAAGTATTGTTGGACATCCTAAAATAGTATAGGGGCCAAGTAAAAAGGGACAGAGGGAGTAAATTATCCATTAATTTTAGAAAGTGGACAAATATTGTTGGACATCCCAAAATAGTATAGGAGCCAAGTAAAGTTGGACGGAGGGAATACTATTTTGTTCCTTTTATTGCATTTATCAAGTCAAAATTACTATTTAGGTGAGGTTGTTTCAACTTACAAAGTGACTTGGGAGTTTGGAACTTTGGATTATATTACAATTTACGGGTAGTTGTCTATCAATACATTGAGTTATTATATGTACGCTTTATCTTCTAAAAGAGTAAAAATACCATACAAAAACAATTGATTTCAAGCAATCTCGTAGCTCAATTTTTAGTATATATGTATTTTTTCATGTTGATCAACAGAGAAACCATGTTTAACTAAGTATCTCAAAATCAATTGCAAATCAAAAAACTTCATGTCATGGTAATGACTTTAGCAATCTTGCCATTAAAATTTAGTAAGGCGCTGGAAGAGCCCGTGGCAAGGCACCGTGGGCTGCTTTGGACATTGTCTGGAATTTGCACTCGTAATTGATTTTCTTCAACAATGATTGTGTTGATCAGTTGTAGCAGAACGCGCTCAAGCTCTTCCCCATCAGTCCACTCATGGACAGCTGCTTTTACTAATGACTTGTTCTTGTTTATCAAATTCCAAGCGGGGAAATCTTTTCTTGGCATGGCAAAATCTCCTTCACAAAGCTTCAAACTAGGACAGAAATCGCCGATTCCATCGCCTAGGTAGATTATTCTTTTCTTCCCTTCCTTAGCCAAGGAGGCTTGTATTCTTTTTATTATCATACCCTGCATTAAACAGGATCACAATTAGGAAAACTAATTCAATACATATTTAAGTCCAATTTGATCCCAATTACTCTGAATTCATGGATTCTTTTAGAAATATGATGAAGTATATACCTTGCACATGTTGGGAGGGCAGAGATTGCAGCCATGAGGTGATGTTTCAAAATCAACGTAAGGGAGGATTTGAAGCCTGCCTTCCTCATTGACGTAACCTGGATTCGTGTTGATTTCGGAGAAGCAATCCCTTATTCCGAGATGTTTCAAGATTGTTTCAATGAAGAATACGTTTGCATCGCTTACTACTCTCAAATCACACCTGAATTAATACACATTATATTAGTTTAAACCCTTTGAAAATTCTCTAATTTAAAGAAAACAGAGAGAGTACAAAATTTGCAAGATGATGTGCAAAGGGCTCGGTTAAATTATGAAATACGTACCCTAATGCATGAGCTGATTTAATGGCTGGGACAATCCTGGGGTGTATGGGAACCCGTTTCAGTACCTCTTCAATGTCTTCCATAGTTTTGCCTTGTGCATGAAGCTCCTTCATCATTCTATCCTATAATTTGAAACAATACGGAAATCATAAGTCTCTATAGCAGGAGGCAGAAAACATCCATAGTACAAAAACAGGGCATAACATGAAGATAAAAAGAACACTCACCATGAGAGAATTCCATGGCATAGTGGGGAGAAGTTGATTGAACAAATCAGTAGCGCCTAACTCATCCACCACCCAATTATCACTATCCACATCGATGATCGTCTTGTCAAAGTCAAAAACAACTACAATTCCAGCCATTTTTTTGAGTAACTTCTCTAGGGGTTAGACTTCGGTTTTTTGGGGTTAATTTGGTTTGTGAACCGAAACGGAAGAGAGGGAGCTTTTATAGGGAGGGGGAAAAGGGAATTAGGTACAAAAAATAAGATGCTAAGGGAATATTACATAAGTTAGTGGTACGTTAACCCAAAGCCACTCAAATTTCTATAGGGAATTCGAAGGAATATTATAGAATATTCCATGCTGGGGAATTTAGTTCTCCACAAATTAGAATTGAACAAAATCTAGATTCGTGTGATGTTATATTGGAATTGCATTAACTATTTTGATTCTATAGTATTCTTTATAATTACTTCTTCCGTCGTTATTTTTTTTTTTTTTATACTTTCAAAAATAAATTATTAAAAGGACAAAGTGGAAAAAAATTCTCTTAATTTTGTAAATTGACAAGTAATTTTGGGACAGCTATTTTTAATAATGTGAACAATTAATATGGAACAGGAAGAGTATTGTTTTTTGTATTTTTTAAAAATCCTTTCCTTAGAGTTCCTACCTTTTTTGTTTCTTTGATGATTCAAACTCTCAACTTTAGAATTGAAAATAAAGAATGTTTATCATCCAACCAACTCTCCCTCGAGAGTATTACATAGGAGATGGGAAGAAAAATGACTACCGTCCATAGATAAGAAAACTTCTTCATAAAATAACTTTTAGTATAATTAACTGATTTAATCATAAGGTAAGAATACATTTATATATATATTATAAGTTATAAATTTATAATTAAATACCAAAAAAAAAACTATGTACAAGCTACAAAGGCATATCATGTATATTTTTTTTAAAAAAAAAATATCAAATACCGATAAATATCTACGGTAACAGTAGCAAGAAGGGAACCAGAATAAGAGAGCAAATGGTGGTTCTAGATTAGGAGATATTCGAGCATAATCCCAAATGTTATTTTAATAGTGGTACTGAAGATAATATAAAAAAAGTAAATATATATATAGAAATTAAAAAGAATGTTTTGAGTATTTAATTAAGATAAGTATCAAAAATACATTAAAATTATCACATGAGTTTTATACTTAAATTATTGAGAACGTTTCATACCTAAACTATCACTTATTAGTTTGAGAAACACACCTTAATGGTGTGTGTAATACACTCTCTTTTATTTTTAAAAACTTTATAGCATGTCACATGAATAAAATATTGGTAAAATTACACTGAGAGACACTAAACTTAACAAATTACAAAAACAAATAGCCCTCGTTGTATAGACATGTATAGTCGGTGTATATTTGTGTATCATAATGTATATTTTGTGTATAACCCATGTATAAGTAATATACATGGTATAGAAGTGTATACTTTCTATAATATTTGACAAACCATATTGTATAGTCATGTATAGTTTTGGTGATTTTGGGTTATTTTTTATGTAAATAAAACATGAGCTACTTTTTTTTGTAAACATTTTACTTTTTCGTATATATATGTAATTTCCCCTAAAATATTTCACGTTGACAAAAATTAAATAAACGATTAATATTAGTTAAAAGTTAAAGATTAAAGTATGAATTTTCTTCCAAAAAAATTTATTTTAAAAAAATAATAATTTAAGAAAAAATTAAAATATTTTTCTCACCTACTCCACCGCCCACCCCCTGCGTACCCCCGCAACCCCCAACAATCTCTGCCCTTTTATTTTTTTAATCTCTTTTCTAAAATATTTTTTAAAAGTTCAAACTTCAACCCCTAGCCCCCTACGCCACTCCTACCTAAATTTTTTTTGATATTTCTTTTAAATAAATAAAATTCTATCCTACCCGCATCTAATCCTGCGATCCTATTTTTTTTTAATTATTATATAGATATGTACACGTATTTTTAGAAAATAGTTTTTTCTACTTGTGCATTGAATATAACATAAATTAAAATTTTATTTTTAAAAAATCTTGCGGTAAATAAAAAAATAATTTTCTAAAAATTAGAAAAAAGTAAAAATTGAGGATTAGGTGGGTAGCGTACAATTTTTTTCTAAAAAAATTAAAATAATACCTAACTTATTATTGTAAGGGGGTGGGGGGTGGGAAGGGAGATGAAGTAAGAACTTTTTTTAAAAAAATTACAATTTCTTTTTAAAAAACATTGATTGGTTCGGGTCAGGGGGTTGCGATAAGAAAAATATTTTATATTTTATTTTATAATATTTTTTAAAATAATAATACTTTAATATTTAATTTTAACTAATAGTATAGTTTATTTATTTTTTGTCAAGGTGAAATGTTTTGTCCATGTGGAGTGTGATGCGAATTTTTTAAAACATAAAAGAGAGTGTGTAGTACACACACCAAGGTGAGAGTGAAATAAAAGATAGAAGTGTGTTTCACAAACTAATAAGTGATAGTTTATGTATGAAACTCACGTTCCGAATAATTTAGGTATGAAACTAAAAAAAAAGTGATAGGTTAGCTGTGAAACTCACATTCTCAATAGTTTAGGTATGAAATTTGAATTAATTTAGACGTGTTTTTAATACTTATTTCTATTTAATTTTATATGTAACATAATTTTTTTAAAAAGTCATATATCTATTTATATAAATTATAATATATATTTTCATTTAAAAAAAGGAGCATGTCTCTTCCCTAGCACCAAATGAATCAGAACTAGAATTGTATGTGCCATGTGGTGTCAAATTGTCAATATGGAATTAAAGTTATCAGTTGAAAATGGAGCAAAAATATTGACATTTTTTATCGTAACGATATATATATGTCCGTTTATTCCGAAGGAAACTATAATTATTAAGAAGCTATGTGACTAAAAATGATTTCTATGACTGAAATTATACTCTAATATAAGACTCCTCCAATAAAGTAAATCGATGCTAACAAAAAACCAATTCGTAATGAATAGAAAAATAAATAATAAAAAACATATATATAAAATTTTAAATACTACTACGAACATTAAAACAAAATTCATTTTGATCACAAGCTTTTTAATAATCTGATTATGATTTGTCATTACGAGTGAGACTATCTCCACTATTGAAAAAAAAAATTAAAGGGGAACATATGGAGAACTCCAGGAAAACTGGAATTATGTAGTGAGTTTGTTGATTTAGAAGCATCCAGAATTTATTTATTTATTTGACACGTCCACCAGATAAAGGGCAATAATTAACATGATTTTTGCTTTTATTTTTCACTAACTTAATTGCCAGTTTCATTTGACTTTCTATTTCACCATTATCATGTGATATGTTTCTAAATGTTTACTTTTTATATATGGACGGTGTAATGCTTTTGAACAATGTCAGTTTATTTAAAGTCAACTGCATATATGTAATTGTTATGTTATAGACATAAGGTGATAACCCTAAAAAAAAAGGTAGACGGATATTTAACCTTTATCTTTATTTTCAAAAAAATTATAAATATGAATCAAGTAGTAAATTTTGTCAACTCGACAAAGACTTGTGAACAATTTTAACAAGATAGATAAAAAGAATGCATGTAATGTGATGAATTCTTGACAAATGAGTAAAACTTAAGAATAATTTAATAATATATGGAATCATTTATCATCCAGTAGAAGTTGAGAATAATTTGTATCAAAATTAGGGTAGCTCATGTAATTAAGTTATGAATATGGCAAGTTTTTTCTATTCTATAAAATTTGTGAACAACTGCTAGCAAAGTTATGTCTCGCTTGACATAACTTGTAAAACCAGATAAGATCTATCATGTCGTTTGTGAATAATTTGTCTCAGAGTTATATTTTGTCTGACATAACTTGTGAACAAAATATGATTTTTCAATCCAACAAAACTTGTGAAGAATTAGTATGAAAAAATCATGTCTCGCTTGACATAACTTGTGAACAAGACACGGATATCATCTGAGAAGATTTATGAATAATCTTTATCATAGTTATACCCTACTTGACAAACCTTATGAACAAATATGATTTTTCATAGGTCTTACTTGACATAATTCGTGAACAAAGCACAGTATGTAAATTCAATAAAACTTGTGAACAATTTATCAAGGTACATAGAATAAAGATTCCTGCTCTGCCTGACATAATCTGTGAAAGAGTATATCATTCTTCCAATTGTGTTATGAAGAGGTTAATTTTGCAAAAATTCCTCAATCGTGACAAAAATTAAACCATGTCCTATTGTGCAAATCTCCCCGTATGTAACAGTCTTGTGGGCCATTTTAATACTCGGCCCATAACTTCTTCTCAACCGGGCTTTTGTAATCACTTACTACTAGTCACTGCACCAATATCAAACGGGCCAAATTTCAATGGCTAGTAAATCCAAACCCAAATATTTTGGTGGATGTCTTAAGTTTTGCTAGGAAAAATTATTGAAATTTTTACATAAATACACAGCTTATGATTTAATAATCTCTAAAAAATTTAATATTTTCAAAAAAATTTCAAAATCCCTTATTTTCCTATTCTCTCTCCAAATTAATGATATATGACTCTTTAAATTCCACAAATTTTCTGCCAGACTAAATTTTCTCCTTTAAGTTTTGCCTAAATTCACATGCTTATTTTTACAATTTTCATTTTCAAAAAATATCTCAATATCTTTGAATTCTATCAAGACTAAATATCTTCTCATCTCCGTTTCTCGTGTCTCATGGTGTCTGTTCATCATCATATGAACCAAACTGAAAGATTTTATTTTCTTCATCTTTCTTTCTGATTTTGTTTTTCATCAGGGTCAACAAATGATTTCTAATCTATTTTTTAGTTTGTGCATTTTGCAAATAGTCGATCTTGTAATTGTTCCCAAAAGATGAATCATCGATAAATTCTCAAGCCAAGCCACTACCAAGAACAAGAACACTATTAATTGTTGAAGAGAAGCAAATATAAAGAAGTACTGAAAAAAACATACTCCCAATATATCTTTTACACATAGGTGATTCATAATCATGTGTTTTTAAATATACCTGATTCATATCCTTTACACATAGGTGATTCATAGTCATGTGTATTTAAATACACCTGATCCATATCTTTTACACATACGTGATTCATAGTCATGTGTTTTTTTATACACATGATTCATATCTTTTACACATAGGTGATTCACAGTCATGTGTTTTTAAATATACCTGATTCATATCCTTTACACATAGGTGATTCATAGTCATGTGTTTTTTTATACACATGATTCATATCTTTTACACATAGGTGATTCATAGTCATGTGTTTTTAAATATACCTGATTCATATCCTTTACACATAGGTGATTCATAGTCATGTGTTTTTAATTATACTTTATTCATATCCTTTACACATAGGTGATTCATAGTCATGTGTATTTAAATACACCCGATTCATATCTTTTACAAATACGTGATTCATAGTCATGTGTTTTTTTATACACCCGATTCATATCTTTTACACATATGTGATTTATAGTCATGTGTTTTTTTATACACCCGATTCATATCTTTTACACATACGTGATTTATAGTCATGTGTTTTTAAATATAACTGACTCATATCCTTTACACATAGGTGATTCATAGTCATGTGTTATTAATTATACATGATTCATATCCTTTACACATAGATAATTCATAGTCATGTGTTTTTATATGTATCTAACACAGATTATTATTGGTTTTCATCTGATCCATTGTGCAGCACATTGATGTAGTCTTTTACTATCTCTGAAAGAAGGCAAAGCTTCCTAACCAGCTAGAAATCATACCAAATGAATAAATTTAAATGAGTCTCGTTTGTCTGCTTCAAGGCAAGGATAGACGAAGAGTAAGATGAAAACACCTGGCTTTAAGGACAAGGGACGTTGGTGTCGTTTGTCGTTATTGGGCGTCATTGTTGCTGCTATACATTTTGGGCATGAGAAGATGAAAGGAGATGATGTGTGATGCCTAGTCTGTTGAGAAAAAAAGGGAAAGAAGAAGAAAAAGAAAAATGTGTAGGTTGTTTATAGTAATCTTCACTTTTGGTTAAAGGTCGAAGATCTGACCAATTTGAATTTTTGAAACGTATTATTGCCCTTTTTATTAAGAATTTGATTAGGATTTATGTAGCAAATTTTAAGGGATTGGAAGCTGAAACTATGCTACTTTCCGTTTAGATTGTAACTGAAACTATATGTGATGAATCATCACCTATAAATCTAGTTTTTGGCGAACGGATCCGCATAAGGCTTATTTTATGGAATTTTTGTAAATTTGAAAAGGGTCGGGATAAATTGAAATTTTCTCTTAACACTATGGGGTTTATGTAAGTTACCCAAAATTATTTGGACGAGGACTTTTTAATAGATAATGGTACTACTATTAATCAACATACTTATCAACAAGAATATCTTTATGTTTTGAGCAAAAGTAGTATTAGGGGCTCTTGATAAGATGTGAAACTCCACCTCTTTTTCCTTTCTTTTCAGACTTCACTCCTCGTTTTGATGATGAAAGGCCATCCTTTTATATGTTTCACTCACATTTCTGATTCTTTTTATAGCTAGCCCATATAGGTGGCTAGTCCATGTTGTACAGGGCTCGAAATGAATATGATTGGGGTCACACCCACTGGCTAATACTTGGGAAAACTACCTGACTATCTTTGGAAACTAAGGATCTATCTGGAAAGTCCGTTAGTGATATTATTCGCTTTGCATCTAAATCGGTATAGCTTTAAAATGTGTCACTAGTAGGTAAGGTTTACTTACTTATATGTCCTGCATCTCTTCTGTGTTCTACCGAATGTGGGACTTCTTATCTTAAGTTGAGATGTCACAGCAATTAGAAGTGTGTACTGTTATTAAATTGTACAAGTGTAATTACAAGGTTATATTAAACTTTTAAAATAAAAGTTGATTGTGTAAAATTAAAATTTTATATTAGACAAATAAGAGTATCTATAAATAGTATTAAATTAAATATTTAAGTGTTGTCTTTTGAAAATATATTAATTTGTAAACAAATGTTCCTAACTAATATTATTAAAAAAAAATCAATTTTTATTTTTTAAATTAGTATATTTTAATTAAATTAATTACAAAATATTAGAAATACAAGATTTATACGAGTATCATGAAATGCATGTTTGACAAAAATATTAAATATTACTCCATCTATTCCACTTTATGTGGCACCTTTTTTTTTTATGTCTATCCCAAAAAGAATGTCGCCTTACTCTAATTGAAAATAATTTAATTTTAATATTTCTCTTGTACCCTTAATGAAATGGTTCTCAACCACATAAATATCTAAAAATTGTTTTGGACCATAAATTTCAAGTCTGTTTTTTTTTAAACATCATGTCAACTCAAAAGACTCCACATAAAATAGAACAGAGGGAATATAAATATAATGTCATAATAAAATTATTAAAACATTTGTCAAAAAAATTATCTATCAAATCTAACTAATATGTATATATCATATTTTAATACCAACAGAGTGTTATAAAAAAAAACTAATCCTTCCTTCAAAAAAGAACTCGTTTTATGTTACCACACACACGATATATATATCATTCATTGATAAACTATCACACAAGACCAATTCTTTCTTTAAAAACTATCTAATTATACAAATATTTTTATCACATTTACTAACTCTATGTATTATTTAAAATAATTACATATTGTTTCACTAATTAATAATTTCATACAAGATTTCAAGTTAGATACATTTTAATATATGCATTTTTGTTATCAGGTACACTCTACATAGAGAAAAGAGATGAGCAAGGTAGGAGAAAGGCAAGCGAGAGAATCAATGTATCCTAGATATATATATGTGAATCACACTATATGCATGTGTTCAGAATATCGAATACATTTCAAAATACAAATACATAGGGAGAGAGTCGGATTTGCAAGTTCAAAATTAATTATCTAATACTCATTTTAATGCATAAATTATGTCTTAATTTACTTATTTCACCACATCAATGCTCCTATACTCTTCAATTTAAAGATCAAATTGCTCAAAAATACTCTCTCCGTCCATTTTTATTTGTCCCCTTTGACTTGGCATATAGAGATTAAGGAGTATTTTTATCAAATTATCCTTTGAATATAATAAATGTAATGTTTTGTAAAATGTAATAGGAAAATGACCATAATTAATGATAAATATAAAACTATTTCTTGATTTCATAAAGTGGACAAGTATTGTTAGACATCTATTTTTAGTATAGTAGACAAGTAAAGATGAACGGAGGGACTATGTAACGCAACATTCTCGACAATGCTGCTCTATTGTACTTAGATTGTCGATGTTGTTGTCCTTGTACCATTAATATCTACACTCTGTTCCATCTCACATTTTACTATAGCATAAAATTGAAAAACATGATTTGACTCAAACTATCGAATGCGTATTAATATGTACAGAACACCAATAAACTTAGGTGATTCTCCATGCAAAAATAAATATACGAACTATTATTTATCCGACAAATTCATACAATAATCACTGATTACACGTTCTTATATGGAGAACATTAACTTTACTCTTACTCATATGATTGTGCAGTCATCCGCTATGTTTGAATGAACCGATTCCTAAGGTTTAAGATGTTAGAATAAATTATGAATTGTATTAATTGAACTGAAAATATATATCATGATAGTACTATACTTAAAAAATAATAATTAGATAGGCATACATGTGCAATCTTAAAATCATAAACTCCTAACTTAAATAATAAATTACTAATTTATCCCCATCCCACCCTCGACTTGTTTGGATGGTGATTTTTCGTGGTATGGTATGGTGTGGTTAGTAAGAAAACCACGTTTGTTTTGATTATTTCATTAATTATATGGTATGGTATGATATGGTTTGGTTTCATGGTTCTGAAACTATGAAAATCCTCACTTTTTGAACTCACCAATTTGGTGGTATCCCATGGTTTTTTTTCTTCAATTATACTCTTACTTAAATTTCAGTAATTCTAATTTATCTTTTATTCTTTATTAAATTTTACCATAATATATGTACTGTTTTTGTATTACTTATTTTCGTCCACATCAATTTTTGAAACTTCTTTTCTGCCTCTCGTCTTTTCTTTCACGTTTTAGTCTATTTTTTTAGGTCCATTTTTTTAAAAGTTCTTACTTTTTTATTTTCTTGTGTTGTTTGTATGGGTTGAAGATATATTTGTATGTTTCCTACTTGATTCTATGTAATAATTTTTTAAAAAAGTTTTATTAAAAAAATATTGATAAATTTAATATTTATAATAATGAAGAACATTTTAGTAAATTTATAAGTTACGATATAATATCATACAGTCAAATCAAACAACAAATTATCATTAAACAATAGCAACACATATAGTATATCTAAATATTGTACAATAATGTACGGTATAGTACCATACCAATTACCATACTCTTAATCTATTAACACTACTTCTCAAACCTATTAAATTATATGTTCTATTCTTTGTTCAACTGACTATATACAATTTTCGATCATTTGTTATACTTCAGATTTTTTTAAAAAAAATATATGAATGTTATTCGTTTTTGTTAATCCGGTCTTTAAGGTGCTTTATGAATCTTATTCAAGTTGTTTCTCCAGTCATTGCTCTTCGTCTAGTAAGGACAATATTGAATTTTTAAAGCAAAAAATTAGAAGCAAATGTTTGATAAGTCATTATATTTTCAATGCATTATTTTTTTAAAATTATTATTATTTGTACTTGTATATGATATTGTATGAATATGGTTATTGATTTAAAATTTTCAAATTAAAATTGTTTAAATCCTTTTATATATCTAAATTTTGTATCTCGAAAGTAAGAAATCTTTTTTACAGGCAAGTGTTATCTTCCTCTTTGATTGATTCTTTCCTTTTTCACTCTTTCTTCCATTTCAACATACCAGAAAATCCTCCTAAATCTTTCCTTTAAAAAAATGAATAACTTTTTCTACCAAAAACTACTTCAATAATTTTTTCTTTCTCTAGCAAATATTATTCACCCTTGATATGATCCTTTTCTGGCTTTACTCCCTTCCCAAAGTGTCTTTTTCTCTTTGGCTTTTCCTTTAATCATTCTCATAGACATAGTAGAGGAGAGAGGAGATGAACACACATCTCACATACTGAGAATTAGATTTATTTTGTAATGGATTAGGCTATTTCTTTTTTTGAGTTAATTGATTTGTGATTGAACTGGGTTTCAAATGAGTCAGGCAACAAAAAAGATAATTAATTTATTTTTAAAGTTAAATATCCTGCTAAACTAGTTTCTAAACATAATTGTTTTCTTAGAATTTACTTTATCATTTATCTCATTGTTAATTATTTTAGAGCAATTAAAATGAATTTGTATTATTTTTAAAATATTTAGTGTATTCTATTCGGATTAACATGTAAGCACAAAGTAATAATACAGTTTTCTTAGAATCCCAAGAGTCCATATCTCCTAAAGATAAACTCGTTTTAAGCCTTTTCCCCTCTTACATATTTGTTTTGATCAAATCTTTTTTTAGTACTTCATTACTTTAATTTTATTTATTGAACATTAAAAACAAACATATTTTCACCTCTTTGAATATTTTTTACATGTACCCTAGGATGAGATGACATCATTTGGAGTTTAATCATAATGAGTGGAGGAATCAACATTTGAAGAGGAACTCAAGTGGAATCATTACTTCAAGAAGGGTTAGATACGTTTTGGGAAATGATGAAAAATAACAAGCTATAACTGACTTCGATCTTGTATGAAGCATATATAATAAAGCAAACTCGTTAGACCTTCTTATTCTAATTTTATTTGTCACTCTTTCAAATGTCTCAAAAAAAATTAACAACTCATGCTATTATGCTAAATTGTCAATATACTTTCATTAAATGCTAACATCAAAGTATACATAACTTTTAAATATTAAATATTTCATTTAGTCCTCTTGAATGATTTCTTTTATGAATTTTCTATGACTTACTTTAAGACATCTAAGAGGGTCGATTTATAAAAAAAAATAAAAAATAGAGTGAGTAACATCGCATTGGACCCGTTTCAAGCCTTTTCATATCATGATCCATCTCTGTTAACTCCAACTTAGGTATTGATAATTTATTATTTATTTTAGTCTCTCATATTATATTCGTCATCAAATTAATTAAGGTGACATACATTTTACTAACAATTTATTTTCTTATGTGAGATGCTATAATTCATGAAGAATGACCAGAATATTATGTATTGGAGATCTTTCGAAATCTTAGATGACTTATTATTTATAGACTATCGTTTATTGTTCATAACTCGATAGCATTTATTTTATGAAGTTTTTGACAATTTGATATTTTACTTATAGGTCAGTCTCTTAATTACTACATTAGGCTCTTCTTTAAATTTCTATATTGCCTGAAAACTTTTAATATTTGATTTGGAAGCAATCAGATTAGTTCTTTTATTCTTCTTGTCCTTATTTTATTTTATTTTACTTTTAGACTAATTTTTTTTTTAAAAAAAAATTCATATTATTCAAATATAAGCATTTTATTGAAATTAAACAATCAGATTAATCTCTTCTTTTGTTGTTGTTAATATTATAAGTATCTTGTTTCTTTGATTAGTGGTCAAAGATTCTGCTTTGCTTGATTGAGTTTATGTACTTTGTGGCTTCACTAGCATTATACATATCAATTGTTATAAGTCACATATCTAATATTTAAGTTCTTTAAACTTTATTTTAACTAATAATCAATTTTACATATTTGGATTTGATGTACTTATTTAAATAAAAAATAAGTTAGCATGCTCAATTAATAAGTACGAATTAATTGCTAATAGATTTTGTCTTATCTCTGTTTATTTAAAAGCGTATTAATTATTTTTTATGATTTGTCGCATAGTCATTTCTTAACTTAAGAAATAAGAGACCTTGTTTGTCATGGCTTTCCATATAAAATACGAGATATAATTGGGAATCACACTTTGTGAAAATCGAAAGGTGTCTAACATTTTTCTTTTGACGTCATTTGAACTTTTACTCAATATTTGATTGAATTAGACTTATAAATTATTTAATCTATTTAGGATAGAATGGTATCGTAACACACCTTAATTCATTAGCTGATGACTCTTTAATTTCCTAAATCCCAAAAAAGAGTTGTCCCAATGTTGTAGATCCATGTTGCTAAAAATAGGGTGCAATAGTAGTAAATACAATTATTTTTATTTTTCTTGGTTGGGGCAACTAGGGCTGTTCAAAATCGAATCGAAATTGATTACCCAAATAGAAAAAAATGTTATTGGTTTATCAATGACGGGTTATTGATTTAGGAATTTCACTAATGGTTTAATTTTTTCTTATTATTGGGTGATCGATTCTTAACGGTTTTAGGTTTTTTTAAACGGTTAACTGATAACCCGATAATAAATTAAATAATTATATTTTTACTATTTGATACATATAAAGTCCTTGATAGTTTCATATTTTTATTTTTAACTGTCTCAAAATGTAATAGTTTTTTATTTTGAACAAAATACAATTTGTCAACTCATGTATATCATTAATTTGATTTGTCACCTCGTTTCTATGTAATTTTCAATAAAGATTTTTTTTGTCAACTCTTAACGATAATGATCAATAATCAATAAATTAATATCTTAATGGTTCTATAATGATTTAACATATTTACAAATGATAATCAATAAATCAAAGCAATAAATTTTAAAATCAAACTGAACGACCAATATGCCATCCTAGCGGCAACCTATATAGCAATGAGATGTTACAATTCAATTATGACTAGTCATTGTATACTCTTACCGGCCTTTACAAATTACTGCTAACCTCTTGTCTACATAAACTGTGTGACAACTGTTGTTCACATAAACTAGCATGTACATGCCACTAATTGCCTTTGTTTTCTGGTTAATGCATTAACAATGTTTCTCGAGTTTGGATAGTTATCAAACTAATCATTCATAAATATTACAATTCCACTCATATTTGATCCACCATAACTTATCACTAACAGGATTCCTCCAATGAATCTAGTCTATCAAATTCCTAGGTACATAATACAATCAATTTACAAATAAAATGACTTGGTGATTTATTTTTCTTAATTTTATTTAGCTATTTTTGAACAGTCATTGAATTGTTGATGGTGCTTAGAGATTGGATGCATATAGACACCTTCCAGCTGAGGCTACAATATTTGAAGAAGAGGATGGAGCAACACAAAATGTAAATTGTATAAGACTTGTGCTATAGATCCACTGTACATTGAAAGAATACAAACATATTTGGTTTGGTAGGAAAATTAGCTAATAATATGTATGCCTTTAGGAAATAATTTTTGCCATTAAAACAATATGTCGACGATGTAACAGTTCTTACTTGTTTGTATAGGTTACAATAAAGTTGAACCAAAAGTTTTGAGCTGCTTTGACGCACATTCTACTAGTTAGTAAATCATTATTTGTCAACAAAGACTTCCTCAACTAAAATAGTAATATTCATATTATGATTCTGAACCGTTCAAAATGTCTCTGTTTGGTCTAAATATTACACAACCATTTATCAGTTAATATTGAGGATCTATTTTGAAAAAATCTTAGGCATAAGTAGGACTAATCCATCCTATTCTACAACGATCCATTAGCAACCAACGACATGAAAAACTAACCAGATCCGAAGACATGGACATACACAAAAAATATCATCTACAAAGAAGTGGTAGGTGAGATACGATTAATAACATGACTAAAAGTAATCAAAGTGGACAAAAATATATACAATACGTGAAGTTAGTGAAACTTTTAATGGTTTATTCATGGATTCAGGTGAATAAGACATGATATGACTGTCACTATGCAACTTAAAAAAAAGATGCTACTATTTTGTGTAGAATTAATCCTTTAAAATTAAGTGACAAATGGATTGATACTACTTAAACATAACACGAACTGCAAGATACGTTAAATAAGACTCACAATTGATGAGATTATTCTCAATAAGTTACTTACAAATTGGATTAACCATCTACGATAATTTATATGTCATAAAACTAAAAAGAAATTGTGAAAGTGATGCGTACAAATTTGCCCTACAACCAAAAAAATAAATAAATAGAAAAACAATAAATTAGTCATGCATAACTGATGATTATTAATTAACGTATATTTGAAAATAGTGCTTAAATAATAGAATAAATACTATTTTCTCGATATATGAATATCAAGATTAGGCATTCACGTACGGTTAAACTAGTATATATATCTATATCTATATCTATATCTATCTATCTATCTATATATATATATATATATATATACTATATTAAAAGTGTGAAGACCCTTCATTAAAAGATTCCGCTTTAGACAAAATCGTCTTTTTACCATTTTTCTTTAAATTATTATTTAATCATATTTATAATATTGACTTTTA
>JBCEWC010012030.1:0-16183 GCA_038996855.1 Solanum aculeatissimum
TGAACAGTGCGTTTTACTATTCATGAATAGTAAAACGCGTTTACTATTCATGAACAGTAAAACGTGTTTACTGTTCAGGAACAGTAAACACGGTGTTCCAGTCAACATTGGTGTTCCAGTCAACACCAATAACACAGTACTCAGTAAGCAAACTACTAAACACAAAGTAAAGTAATGAAGAATACAAGTACTACTATCACACCAACCAAATCTCCACAACTACATTTGCAAGTAAATCAATCCAACCTAGCAGTTTCATACTTCAGTTAGTACGTAGTTCAATAGTAAATCAGTGACAAGGCATATCATAACGCCAAGTTTACCAATTAATAGAATCACAAAATGAGGTATTCACTATAATAACGAAGTGCGATATGATGCATTACAATGTCAATTAAAATGATGCATGTTTGTCCTACAATACATATCCGCTGAAATTAAGTCCAAAATTCATGGGAGACTAACAAATCCATGTAGCTGGCCGAAACAGACCTTGGCTATTAATAAACTCGCCGGAAGAGACCTCAACCATTAATATACTCACTGGGAGAGACCTCGGTAATAACCATTCATCGATAACGATCTCGGCTCCAAACATCCGTCGGAAGTGACCTCAGCACTCACATCCGCTGGAAGAGACCTTGGCATCATAGATCTCAAAATCAATGCAAGTATATATGTTCATACAACAATAAAGTGAAGATGATGTCCACAGTAATAATTATAAGCACCTTAAGTCAAAAAATCATGGTAAATATTCCACTATTGAGTCAATTTCATAAATCAAATCTTTCTAGTCACAAAGCACATATTGCATGTCATCAAGTTGCTTTTTTATTTCCCTTCTTAACTTATTAATTCACTTAAACAAATAATTCAGTCCATAGCCAATTTTTCATTATTCCAACTCACAAAATAAGAAAATACAACTACATACTCAACTAAGATTTAGAAATTGACTTGCTTCAAATAATTGAACAATTACTCCGGGAGTTGGGCCATCCCTTTTTGTTGGGCTTCCAAATCGATGCAATCTAATCAAATAAATAATCAAAATAAAATTTCAAAACTAACAATACTATATTTATTTTTTGCTCAAATTTCAAGTCAAAGTCACCCCTAGCCTCCAGATTTGAATATGAAATTTTCTTTCAAATTATGCTCACCCATAATAAAATAAACTCACATGCTAAATTTAAGCTAAAATGGATCATTATTCAACTCCTAAATCTAGATTTTATTCTAAGAACCTTAGGGCTGTATTTTCTAAATTCAACATAAATTCTACATGTTTTCATTCTAAAAGTTTGTTCATAATCACATAAAAATTTAATGAAAAGGATGAGAATAATTACCTTGACGCTTGAGTTTTCTCTTTCCTTCCTTTTTTCTTTTCTTTTCTCTGTTTTTCCCTTTTTTTGCTTCTTCGTGTGTGCGTGCATTTTTTTTCTTTTCTAATTGTTGCGTTCAGAAGAGGGCTGCTGAACACAGCAATCAAAAAAGGAAAAAAGATGCACACACACGCAGAAGTAGAAAAGGGAAAAACAGAGGGAAAAAAGAAAAGAAAAAGGGGAAAAAGAAAGAAAAAAATTGAGATTTCATTCCACAGCGTCAAAGCGATTTTTCTCGTCCTTTTCATTAATCTTTTATGTGATTACGAACAGAGTTTTAGGATAGAAACATGTAAAATTTGTGCTGAATTATGGAAATATAACCCTAGAGTTTTTTTTTTAAAAAATCTTGATTTGAAAGTCGAATAATGAACCGTTTTAATTGAAATTTGACATGTGAGTTTATTTTTATTATTGGTGAGCATAATTTGAAAGAAAATTTCATATTCGAATCTGAGGGCTTGGGGTGACTTTTTGACCTATTTTGAACCAAAAATGAATATAATAGTATGGGTATTGCTAGTATCAAAATCTTGGTATGATTATTTATTTGATTAGATTCTATTGATTTGGAAGCCCAACGAAACGGAAAGGCTCAAATCCCAAAGTGATTGTTCAATTATTTGAGGCAAGAGAATTTCTAAACCTTAGTTAAGTATGTAGAATCTTGTATTTTCTTACTTTGTGTGCCAGTGAGTAATGGAGAATATGGACTGAATTATTTTATTTAAGTGAATTAATAAGATAAGAAGGGAAATAAAAAACAACTTAATGACATATAATATGTGCTTTGTGACTAGAAATATTTGATTAATGAAATTGATTCAGTCTAGAATATGTACCATGATTGTTTGACTTGAGGTGTATTATTGTGGACATCATCTTCACTTCATTATTGTATAAACATATTTACTTGCATTGGCTCTAAGATATTGTGATGCCGAGGTCTCTTCCAGTGGATGTGAGTGCCAAGTACCATGATAAGAGTTTGTAAAAAATCTTAGATTTTGATTGACTGTCATTCAGTTATTAAGCTTATATCTAAGATCACACAAAGTAAAATTGTTGTAAGAGATCCGAATAGGTTTCACCATTTTGAAAATGTTGTTTGTTCTTGTGGTGACTACATTTTAGACAAGTTGATATACTTTGCACCAAGAATAAGATTTCTCTCAGTATCAAATGCACTTTCAAACTTTCAATTTATAGTAGCATTTTGTTTAATAGCTAAGGTGCAACAACCATTTTCATCAACATGAAAATATACAAAAGTAAATTCACGAAAAAGTCTGGGAAGCCCTTTAGTTAAAAGTTAAATTACTAATTTACCCTCCCTTTACACTTAAGAGGCCCTAACAACTAAAATTAAACTTCATACCTATTCGCAACAGCCTGAAGAGTCACAATACTCCTCTGCATTGATGCCCTTTTACTCTTTTGATACGTTTCATCACTCACAACTCCAACAAAAACCACCTCTGATCTGCATCCATTCCTCAAATAACACTGCAACAGTCACCACTCCTACAAGAATAAAATCATGTGCGTTAATCCTTCAAACAATGCTACGACATTCACCACTCCTACAAGAACAACACCATGACCATCAATTCTTAAAACACCAACTACATACAGGAGAATCAAACTTTTTGCTAAAGTCAATTTTTATTCATTTATTTCAATTTGAATGCATTTACCTTATGCTTTACTCCTGATGCAGCCAGTGACACTTGTCTCCTTAAGACAACATGTAAGTTGAACTGCTTACATATATCCACACAGTTGAATACAAAGAGTGAATGCTTCTAATTTCCCACGTAAACTAAAAAATACTAAATATAGAAATGCCATTCGTTTTGAAACTGACTAAAAAGTAAAGTCTGTCATATAAATTGGGACAGAGGGAGTAACATCTACTGGTTGATATATATGATGGTTAGTAAAGGTCTCTCATTTTGCTTTTCCCCTTCTAATGCTATTGACATGAGGAAGTGATTATTAGTTCACTAGTTGATATATATGATGATTAATACAGGTCTCTCATTGTAAGAGTAAGCCATGCTGTGCGGAATCATATAACACCATTAAATTTTTGATGGAACCTGGATAAGAAAGCAGAGGGCAGGGGAAGGGCTGCCCGAATTCAACGAAGACTGCTCATTGTGGAAGTAAAGAGAGATTATGCAATTAGAAAGCTGCAAAGGTCAAGGACAAGTAAGGCTTTGAACTTTATCAGCACCTTTATTAAATGTTTGTACAGTAGTATTTGCACCTTTGAGAATCTCATAATTTTTTCCACCATCATACAATCTATTTTCATCTAGTAAATTAGAACCCTTTACTTGATCCCTTTCTCTCCAACAGTAATGCAATAAGTATCGTTTGCTCTCCAGTAAGTTTGTTAGATAAATACTTGGTTCTTGTATGTAACGCTGCCGTAGCTTGGAGTTGAGTTCTTGTTTTTGGTTTTCCTATTTCCTTTTTTCTTATTTTCCCCAAACTCTTCAGGAAAAGAATGCTCAATGCATGTTGGGATTGGCTTATTATGGTTGAATTGATTATTTACTAGTCCAATTCCTCCTCAATTAGCAAGTATTGGTACAGATCCAAGTACTTTCAGCTCAGAGGACAACCAAGTATAACAATCAAGTAAAATGGCATACTACAACACCAAAAAATTGTCGATTTTGACCAAAAATCAGAGAACTGAACATAATATTCAGTAGACTAAATTAAACGAATCGGCATGAAATAACTACAAATTTCAACCAAATTTAGAGAACTTAACATAATATTTAGCATCCCAAACTGCATGATGCAACACAAAATAACATGAAATCACTAATATCATTTGGATGTCGCAATAAAATCCCCAAAACTTATACAACCTAAGTTCTAATGCGACATTGCCAACTTTGCAAACGATGCTTCCCCAAAAGTACTATTTAGACATTAGTTACATCATCAAAATTAAAAAAAAATAAAAATAGGTCCACTAACTAAACAGAAGTTAACCAAACTGATATTGTGACAAGCCTTGCTTTATAATTGTCAATAGTGTCATAATCTTTCAAATTTATTTGAAACTTAAAGGCTTGTTTCTTGGAGGAAATTCAATCAGTTCGCTAGTATGGTTGTTCATTATGTATTTAATCTCACCATTGACTAACTTTTTTTGATATTTCATTTTCAATGCTTTTTTAAAGATTCGAGGTCCATTTTTCAATAAAATTGTTAGAAAATCTAACCTAAAAAAATAAAAGTTCTTTGCATTTGCTACATCTTGAATTTAACTCATCAATAACATCCTCCTTTATTTCTTTCCAAGGTTGTTTAGATCCTTCATTAGACAACTCACATTACCTTTTATATGGATATATATTTTTGAAGAATTCATTATTATCTGATTCAAATATTGTATTAACATAAATGTTAGAAACTTTTTATTTATGAACCAAAAAAAGATATTATTTTTTAATCATAGCATATCTTCTGAAAAAACAACCAATGTTTTCAATCCTATCTTTATACCCTATCGAGTTTTTGAACTTGTACTTTAACCAAACACTCACACATTTTTAAATGTACAACGTTAGACTTTTCTCCTTTTCATTTTTTCCTATGGAATAAATTGTGCTTTTCTATGGAGCACTCAATTGAAATATTCTAAGAGCTCTAAGTATGATTTTCCCCAATCAAAACTTACTGACAAGACATTAATCATCTCCTTTAGGTTCTACTTGGAAAGCCACCTGGTAATTGAGATTGGTATAATTACTAGGGTAGTAATTACTACCTTAGTCATTACAGAACTTAGTAATTACTCTGTCATGTTTGTCTGCCACAATGTAATTATTATACAGTAATTACAAGTGTGTTGTTTGGTTGCACAAGTGTAATTACAAGGTTGTATTAAATTTTAAAAATAAAAGTCAATTATCTAAAATTAAAAATTTATATTAGATAAATAAGGATATTTATGAATAATATTAAATTAAATTAAATATGTCACGCCCCGGGAGGGTACTCTAGACGTGGCCGACACTCAGAGACTATTGCTAGCCCCTAAGCAAACCATTCGGCTTCGTCACATTCGTACAATCATAATCTAATAGCGGAAAACCTCAATGGTAAATAAATACTCAATGAAATATAATAATAATATGACAATTCAAAGACCAAAGGCCAAATAATTTATCCCTCGACTAAGTAAGACTAGTATGGAAGAAAACTAGTCACAAATAATATCCAATCACACTCGACTGTCTAGTCTATGAAGCCTCTATACATCTGACTAAGTGGTGCCAATGAATGGTCCATGGCTACCTCAAAATGAAATAAAACAAGTCAAAACTCAAAGCTAGAAAGAAACATAGTATCCTCCAAAAGTAGGAGAGGACTTACCAAATCAACTGAATGTAACTAGGTCCTCAATGAAGTGCCTGCTGATGACCGCTAGTACCTGTCTCTGCATCATGAAAAGATGCAGCCCAAATGGGCGTCAGTACATAGAATGTATTGGTATGTAAAATGGCAGAATGAAACATCAGGATAACATCAACTCAAAATAACTCAGCTCAAGAAATAGAAAACTCAATCATCAAGTCAAGAGTCTAAAGTAAGAAATATAGTTTAGACAATGATCACTCATATACCATCTCATCCCATCCACTCAGAGTACTGTCAAGACCTATTTGGGAGTTTCTCTAATTGACAACCATCACCTATGAGCCGGTGATGATACAAAGAAGCGATGTCATTGCCACATCCATCCAATACCTTGCCAGGGTAAAAGACATCCCATCAGTGGATCCACAATAATAACATCAAGTCCTCTTTTAGGGATAATAAAGAAACATCTAATTTTACGGTTCAATCCTCTCCTACGCTGGCAACATAGTTATTGAGTTTGCGTTGGACTTACTCTTACTCAATTTGGTGCTTAATGCTCCTCCCAAGATTCATTATGCTCATAAGACCTCAACTCTATGGTTAACTCATTCATCTAGTCTCATTGAACATTCGTCAGCGCAATTCATCACATCAATCATCAACTCTTTGGTTACATTCTTTTAAGATTCAGTTTTTGACTTATAAAGACTCAATCACACATCATTCGAACTCATAGCATTCAAGAAACAATAATAGAGTTAAAATATTTAAGGATTCTATAGACTAGTTAGGTTCAAATTATACTCATGCATACTCATTTAAATGCAATATTTAGAAATAATAAGAATTTAGTCTAGGGTTCGTGTAGAAAAGTAAAATCATCAATTTCTAGTATTTAATTCATAAAAACTATAATTCATGCAAAATGATATAGATATACGTTAGAATTTAAGAAAACTCTTCATGAAACATCCATGGAAGACTCAATTCATCAACATGTCCTATCGATTCAGGTTATGGGGCACATGGAAGAACAAAAATTGATGTTTTCATTAGCCTGACATACTTGGAAGTTTGAATCTCGGAGTAGCTTGGAAGAATCCTCAAGTTCTCTCTTCAAACCCTAACCCTTTTTCTCTCTTGAATCTTTGCTCTACGTTTGGAGGACGAGTTTTAGCATGAAAGAGGTGATCTGATAGGTTTTAGGACTTGTTTAGATATAAAAAAGTCGAGTCCAGGCTTTAAAAGGGTGGAAAAATACCAAAATAACCCTTTAGAAAAAGTTTAAAAAAAATTGTCCACAAGACGCTTTACGGCCCGTGGAACGTTCCTCGACTAATGGGTCACTTCCATGAACATTTAGGCACGTTTTTAAAGCTACTGCAACTTTTCACGAGACCTATTCATGTCCCGTAAAAGGTTTCACGACCCATAGATAGATTTGTGAAGTTTGAAGCTAAAATTTGACTTTCTGGACCTTTCCACGAAACCCCGCTTTATGTGTATACTTTGACACGACCCGTATGTGATTTCGTGGAGCTACTTTGTTCTAGCAGTGTTTAGTAAAATGACCATAACCTTTGATTCTGAACTCCAAATAAGGTAAAACTAGTTGCATTGGAAAGCTAATTCAAAGAGGTTCATTTGATAGGTTGCGGGCCACCTAATCCTTTGTTTTCTATGAGTTATGATGGTTTAAAGTCGACCCTTGTATAATCTATCACTAGAAACTCAATTTATTAGAAAGTTTTGAACTCGTCTAAGTGTTAGAATTCTCTTATGATCCTAATACACTTCTCATATGTAAGAATGAGTCTCGAAACATAGGTACATGTGAGGATAGAGTTACGGGGTGTCACAATATCTCCCCTTGGGATTATTCATCCTCGAATGATGAGCAATTCAATGCTTATTAAGCAAGAACACTGTCAAGAACTCAAATACTCATACTCTAGAATCAACTTCAAATCAGGATTTAGAATTGAAAGACCATTTCTAACATCGCCATTAGGCACGAATACAACTAAAGACATACATACTCATATACTCATAGACTTGAAAAGGGCATCAACTTAGAGATAAGAAATCATCAATGGAAAGATAACTCAGAGAATAAAAATGAATTATTACCATCAGTTTCATCATTAGGAGGCACGACTAGGTGAGGGTATCTAGCCTTCATATCGTCTCAGCTTCCCATGTAGCCTCTTCAACAAATTGACTTCTCCACAACATTTTTACTGATTTAACCTCTTTAGTTCTCAACTTTCGAACTTGACGATCTAGGATTTGGACTTGGATTTCTTCATAACTCAAACTATCTTTCACTCCAATTCTTTCAATAGGTACAACCAAGGACGAATCTCCCAAACACTTCTTAAGCATAGAAATTTGAAAGACCAGATGTATGGTTGCTAACTCTTGTGATAACTCCAACTCATAATCTACATTTTCCACTCTCTTCATAATTTGGTAGGGACCAATGTATCGGGGACCCAACTTTCCCTTCTTCCCAAACCTCATTACACCCTTCATGGGTGACACTTTCAAGTATATCCAATCGTTTACTTCAAACTCTAGGTCCCTTCTCCTAACATCAGTATAGGACTTTTGGCAACTCTGTGCAGTTCTCAATCTTTCTTGGATGATCTTTATTTTCTCCATAGCTTGATGTACCAAGTATGGTCCAATCAATCCTGCTTCACCTACTTCGAACCATCTAATCGATGATCTATATCTCCTCCCATAGAGGGCCTCATATGGAGCCATTAAGGATGACAATGGGGCGTGTGTGGGGCGGGTGCGGGGAGGGTTGAGCTCAACCTGTAATATTTTTAAACCGCCCCACCTCACATGGTGACTTTTTTCATTTTCAACTCGTCCCACCCCACCCCACCCCACATAAACCCGTCCCGCTTAAATTTTTATGTTCTTTTATTTTTTTAATGAATTTAATATGAAAAATTAGAACTCATAATTTTTTTTAATTTTTCACTAATTAACTATTTTTAGTTGACATATCAACAATTATTTTTTAATCGTTAATTAAAAGTTTCTAATTAACATTTTAACAAATAATAATTTATCAAACATGTATAATTTAAATTTTAGAAAAAAAATAAAATTAAAGTCAATGTTTAATATAAAAAATTTATATCTTTGATTTTTACTAATTACAAATATTTAATTTTCTTCGAATTCCTATTTGATTTTTTGAACCCGCAACCTGCCCTGCCTAATATTAGTTTTAAAAATAGTTACTTCAACCCGTCCTGCCCCACATAACATTAAACCCGCATCCGCCCTGCATAGCTCTAAACCCGCCCCGCACTGCCCCATTGCCATCCCTAAGAGCCATCTGAACGCTCGAATGGTAACTATTGTTGTAAGCAAACTCAATCAGAGGTAAATGATCATCCCAATTACCTTTGAAGTCAATGGCATAGGCTCTCAGCATATCCTCTAGGGTCTGAATTGTGCATTCTGCCTGACCATTAGTCTGAGGGTGAAAAATGGTGCTAAGATTCACCTTCGAACCTAAACCTTTTTGGAAAGATATCCAAAACTATGTAGTAAATTGGGCTCCTCTATCTGAGATGATACACAAGGGAACTCCGTGCAGTCTAACAATCTCTCTTATGTATAGTCAGGCATAATCCTCGGTTGTGTTAGTCGTCTTTACTGCTAAAAAGTGTGCAAATTTAGTCATCCTGTCAACTAACACCCAAATTGAATCATGCTGCCTGTGAGACCTCTGTAAGCCTGTAATGAAGTCCATATTGATCATCTCCCATTTCCATTCTGGAATCTCAAAATTCTGAGCTACTCTATATGACCTTTGATGCTCAACTTTAACTTGTTGGCAATTTGGGCACTTAGAAACAAACTCAGCAATGCCCTTCTTCATTCCATTCCACCAATAAACCTCCCTCAAGTTGTGGTACATCTTAATTGACCCTGGGTGGATGGAATACCTAGAGTTGTGGGATTCTTCCATGATCCTTTCTCAAATACCATCAACATTTGGAACATATAGTCTACCTTGATATCTTAATACTCCATCTCCCCCTTTGGCGAAAGCCATCACCTTCTGTTTATGCACATCTGCCTTCAATTGTAGCAAGATGTGGTCTCGGTATTGCTTTTACTTCACCTCCACTACAAAAGATGATGTAGACCCGTTATGCACAAGTATCCCACCTTTACCAGATTCATCTAATTGAATTCCCAGTCGTGCTAGCTGGTGCACCTCCTTGGCCAACTCCTTCTTCTCTCCTTCCATATGAGTAGTGCTTCCCATAGACAACCTGCTAAGAGTATTAACGACTACATTAGTTTTACCTAGATAGTAGAGGATGCTCATGTCGTAGCCCTTAAGAAACTCAAGCCATCTCCTCTGCCTCAAGTTAAGCTCTTTCTGGGTAAATACATATTACAGGCTCTTGTGGTCTGTGAATACATCGACATATGCTCCATATAAATAGTGGTGCCAAATCTTGAGTGCAAACACTACTGTGACCACTTCTAAGTCATGAGTTGGATAGTTCCTCTCATGGTTCTTATGTTTTCTGGAAGCATAAGCTATGATTTTACCTCTTTTCATTAAAACACATCCCAATCCCACTCTAGAAGCATCATAATAGATCATAAAATCGCCAGTCCCCTCAAGTAGAGTCAACACTGGTGCAATCGTTAATCTAGTTTTCAACTCTTAAAAACTTTTCTCGCATTCATCAAACCACTGAAAATTGATCTTCTTCTGAATCTGTCTAGTCAATAGTGTGGATATAGAAGAAAATCCCTCGACAAATCTACGGTAGTAGCCTGCTAAACCCAAAAAGCTCCTTATGTCTGTGGGAGAGGTTGGTTTATGCCAATTCTTGACCAGCTTGATCTTTTGAGTATCCACTCATATGTCATCGCCTGAAACCACATCGCCCAGAAAAGCCACGGACTTGAGCCAAAACTAACACTTGGAGAATTTTGCATACAACTCATTGTCCTTGAGCATCTGAAGAACAATTCAAAGATGATCGGCATGCTCTTCCTTATCTCTGGATTACACTAATATGTCATCAATAAATATAATCACGAACATGTCAAGGTACTGTCTGAATACTTTGTTAATCTAGTCCATGAAAGTTGTAGGTGCATTTGTCAACCCAAAGGATATTACCATGAACTCAAAGTGACCGTATCGGGTTTGGAAAGCCGTCTTTGGGATGTCATATTCTCTTACTTTCAACTGGTGATAGACTAATCGGAGGTCTATCTTTGAGAAAACAGTGGCACCCTGAAGTTGGTCAAATAAGTAATCAATTCTTGAAAGGGGATATTTGTTCTTAATGGCCACCTTATTCAACTGGCGATAGTCTATACCCACCTGAGGGTACCATCCTTCTTTCAAAAAAATAGGATAGGAGCACCCTATGGAGAGACACTCGGCCTAATAAATCCCTTATCTAAGAGATCTTTCAACTGCCCTTTCAGTTCTTTCAACCCAGCGGGATCTATTCTATATGGAGGAATAGAGATAGGCTGAGTATGAGGGAGAACATCAATCCCAAAGTCGATCTCCCTATCAGGAGGGACTCTAGGCAAATCATCAGGGAAAATATCAAGAAACTTATTAACAACTGGAATTGACTCAAAATGTGGAGACTCTAAATCATCAGCCTTAACTCGCACGAGGTGATAGATACATCCATTAGAAATTAGCTTTCTGGCCTTAAGGTAGGAAATAAACTTACCCTTAGGCACTATAACTACCCTTCCACTCTATGACAGGCTCATTCGGAAATTGGAACTTGACCGTCTAGACTTTACAGTTGACAGAGGCATAACAGACGTAAAGCCTATCCATGCCAAAAATCACATTGAAGTCAACCATCTCTAACTCAATTAGATCAGCAAGAGTATCTTTATGATGAATGGACACTACACAATCTCTATAAACCCTTTCAGCTATGATAGACTCACCAGTAGGAATAGAAACACTGAAGGGCTCAAGAAGACATTCAGGAATGATCTCAAACTTACTAGCCACATATAGAGTCACAAATGATAAAGTGACACTTGGGTCAAGCAAGGCATATACATCATAGGAAAAGACTCGAAGCATACTCGTGACAACATCTGGTGTAACTTCATGATCCTGTTGATTGCCCATCACATACAGATGATTTGTACCCCCACTCGTATTAGTAGTGGCACCTATCTGATTACCACTGGCTTGTGGTGCTACCAAAGGCTGAGCTCTATTATATCCCTCACCCCGCCTTCTCATTGGGCACTCATTCTGGAAATGACCAGTCTGTCCACACTTGAAGCAAACATTTATGCCCTCTCGATACTCAGCTTGGTAGAGTCTGCCACACTTTCCATATGGCGGTTTCCTCCTCGACCCTTGAGCCATACTAGCTTGAGATTGAGAACCCTGAGCTCTGGAATTCTGATAGACCTGTGACTTCTGATCATACCTGTTACTCGGAGCTAGTGCACTTGCTGAGGATGGTGCATAGTTTGAAGACCTTTTCTGAAAATAGGACTTGTCCCTCTTACCTTGCTTCTGCTGGCTAGGCTCATGCCCTACCAATTTAGCCTTCTTGCTTAAGTACTCCTCCCTATCTCTCTTCTTATCCTCCTCAAGTTATTGGGCATAGACCATAACTCTAGAGATGTCGATGCCCAGAATCAATAATGTTGTTTTGCACTCTTTTTTCACATGCTTTCCCAAGTCGAATATGAACTTCCTCATTCTAGATCTCATGTCAGGGACAATCTCTAGAGCATACCTAGATAGTTGTATGAACTTGAGGCTACACTCCTTGACAATTATACCCTGATGTTTCAAGTTGACAAACTCCTCAACCTTCACTTTTGTCAACTCTCGTGGAAAGAAATGGTCAAGAAAGACACTCTCAAAATCATTCCAAATGGCAGGCTCAACATCCTCACCTCGACTCTCTTCCCATTATTTGTACCAAACATTTTCCACATCTTTTAGTTGATAGGAAACAAGTTCAACTCCCGTAACCTCAGTAGCATGCATAGCTTTCAACACCTTCCACATCTCATCAATAAAGTTCTGGGGGTCTTTCTCGACCTTAGACCCTGTGAAGACTGGTGGGTTTATCCTAAAAAAATCTCTAAGTCTGGTTGCAACAGTTGCCTCTTGGGAGCTAGATCTAGGAGCCTGTGATCTCCGGTTCCCACTCTGAGTAACTACTAGTTGAGTGAGAATAGTGATAGCTCCTCTGAAATCAATTTCTATAGTAGGAGCAGGTGGAGCAGTGGGTGCTTGTGGAACACCAGTGGCTCTATTTGGTCAACCTCGACCCCTCATCTCCATCTGAGTAGGCACCTCCGGAGGGGGATTCGCAACATTGGAGGTTGAAGCATCTCTTTAGGTGGCGGTACGCTTAGGAGACATATTCTGCAAATGCGTAACACACAAATAAGATAGGTATTTTAATAGAGTTAAACTCTATCGCACGAATTCAGAATACAAGTGTAACAATTCATAATGTCCTATAGCCTCCTGCTTATAAAGTGTGGTGCACAATACACCCATAAACAAGACTCTACTAGACACGACTTCATAGACTCCCTAGGACACTTGAGCTCTATGCTCTGACACCAAGTTTATCACGTCCTGGGAGGGTACCCTAGACATGGCCGGTACTCAGAGACTATTGATAGCCCCCAAGTGAACCACTCGACTTCATCATATTCATTCAATCATAATCTAATAGTGGAGAATCTCAATGGTAAATAAATACTCAATGAAATATAATGATAAAATGATAATCCAAAGGATAAAATCCAAACAATCTATCCCTCGACTAAGTAAGACTAGTATGGAAGAAAATTGATCACAAATAACATCCAATCACACTCGACCATCTAGTCTGTGAAGCCTCTAAACATTTTCCTAAGTGGCGTCAATTACAAGTCCATGGCTACCTCAAAATAAAATAAAATAAGTCTAAACTCAAAGCTAAAAAAAACATAGTATCCTCCGGAAATAGGGGAGGACTCGCCGAATCAACTGAATGTAACTAGGTCCTCAATGACGCGCCTGCTGATGACCGCTAGTACCTGTCTCTGCATCATAAAAAGATACAACCCAAATGGGCGTCAGTACGTGGAATGTATTGGTATGTAAAATAGCAGAATGAAACATATAAAGTCAAGATAACATCAACTCAAAATAACTCAGCTCAATAAATAGAAAACTGAATCATCAAGTCAAGATTCTAAAGTAAGAAATAAAGTTTAGACAATGACCACTCATATACTATCTTATCCCATCCACTCGGAGTACTGTCAAAACCTATTTGGGAATTTTTCTAACCAAAAACCATCATCTATGAGCCGGTGATGATACAATGAAGCGATATCATTGCCATATCTATCCAATACCTTGCTAGGGTAAAGGAAATTCCATCAGGAGATGCACAATAATAACATCATGTCCTCTTTTCAGTACAATAAGGAAATATCTGATTTTATGGTTCAATCCTCTCCTACATTGGCAACATAGTTATTGAGTTTGAGTTGGACTTACTCCTACTCAATTCGGTGCTCAATACTCCTCCCAAGACTCATTATGCTTATAAGACCTCAACTCTATTGTTAACTCATTCATCTAGTTTCATTGAACATTCGTCAGCTTAGTTCATCACATCAATCATCAACTCTTTGGTTATATTCCTTTAAGATTTAATTTTTGACTTGTAAAGACTCAATCACGCATCATTCGAACTCATAACATTCAAAATACAATAATAGAGTTAAAAATTTAAGGATTCTATAGACTCGTTACGTTCAAATTATACTCATGCATACTCATTTAAATGCAATATTTAGAAATAACAAGAATTCAGTCTAGGGTTCATGTAGAAAAGTAAAATCATCAATTTCTAGTATTTAATTCATAAAAACTATAATTCATGCAAAATTATATAGATATACATTAGAATTTAAGAAAAATCTTCACGAAACATCCATGGAAGACTCAATTCATCAACATGTCCCATCGACTCAGGTTATGGGGCACATGGAAGAATAAAAATCCATGTTTTCGTTAGCCTTACATACCTTGATGTTTGAATCTCGGAGTAGCTTGGAAGAATCTTCAAGTTCTCTCTTCAAACTCTAGCCTTTTTCTCTCTTGAATCTTTGTTCTATGTTTGGAGGATGAGTTTTAGTGTGAAAGAGGTGATCTGATAGGTTTTAGGACTTGTTTAGGTAGGCTTTAAAAGGGTGAAAAAAGACCAAAATAACGCTTTAGAAAAAATTGAAAAAAGTCATCCACGAGACCCTTTACGGCCCGTGGAACGTTCCACGACTCGTGGATCACTTTCGTGAACTTTTAGGCACGTTTTTTAAGCTATTGGAACTTTTCATGAGACCTATTCATGATCCGTGAAAGGTTTCACGACCCGTAGATGGATTGGTGAAGTTTGGAGCTAAAATTTGACTTTCTGGACCTTTCCACGAAACCTCGTTTTATGGGTCGTATTTCAGTCCACGACCCGTATGTGGTTTCGTGGAGATACTCTGTTCTTGTAGTGTTTAGTAAAATGGTCATAACGTTTGACTCCGAACTCCAAATGAAGTGAAACTAGTTTGCGTTGGAAAGCTAATTCAAAGAGCTTTCATTTGATAGTTCTTGGGCTACCTAATGCTTTGTGTGCTAAGAGTTATGATCGTTTAAAGTCGACCGTTGCATAATCTATTACTAGAAACTCAATTTGTTGGAAAGTTTTGAATTCATCTAAGTGTCCTAATACACTTCTCATATGTAAGAATGAGTCTCGAAACATAGGTACCAGTGTGGATAGAGTTACGGGGTGTCACAAAATATTTAAGAGATATATTGTCTTTTTAAAATATATTAATTAGTAAACATATGTTCTTAAGTAATATTATTAAAAAAAATCAATTTGTATTTTGTAAATTAGTATATTTTAATTAAATAGGACATGTAAAAGTCGTCCCATTGCTTCTCATGTTTAACCTCACTTCTCTCATATTTTTCTACATCTATTAATTTTCAATTTTAACAAGCAATGTTGCGTTTGCTCATTATATTGATCCAGTTTCCATTTTGCTTTTCATTTGCTTGATTTTTCTGAACTAGCGTTTTTTTTAGTATTGTTACTTACTGATTGTTTAATGTCTCATTAGTTTGTCTTTCACAAACTTTAATTTTCACATTAGATCTCACCAACCTTTGTTTGATTAGAATATTTATATTGACATTATTTGATATATATGCATCATGAATTGAATGCCCCTTTTATCTATTGACGTCTGTTAGTTTGGGTTAGCCATTTGTTAGTGAGATTTATTTTGGTATTTCATTGGATTGGCCAATAATGTCGCATTATGTT
>JBCEWC010012031.1:0-16183 GCA_038996855.1 Solanum aculeatissimum
TATTAATTATATTCAAAGGGTGATTTGGTAAAATTACCCATATCATTTACTACTTCTTAATCCCTGTGCCAAGTCAAAACGGGTCAAGTAAAGTTGAACGGAGGGAGTAAAAGAATGACTCTTTTTTTGCAATTCTTTACATAAATGTGTTCTTTAATTTGCCTTCAACGGTTATTTATGTTCTCTGACTTAGTGTGTATACAAGTAGACATTTAAATTTGTATAAAATTGAACAAATAAACACACACGTTTTACATGACATAATACACATAAGACATCATGCAAGACATGAATCTGTCACTTATCACTAGTTTAATTGGATATAATATGTCATTTTGATAGATTTAACATATTTTTAATTTAAAATTATGAAATTAAAAAATCTTTTATTTCTTAAACTTGGTTTCAGTGAAAATATAAAAAGCAAATTGAAAATAGAAAGATAATAAATGAAAAGCTCTTATGGGTAGGACAATGGCTCTTTTAAGTGAAAAAAATTTAAAAGAAAAAAAAGAAGAAGATAGAAACATATTAGTTTGGTAACAAATTCAAATCTCAATGATTTTTTTCCCCACAATATTATATTAATACCTACATAGCACATGACGCTCCTCTTGTAGCGCTCCAAGCCATTAAAATAAAAATTCAAAGAGACAAGCGCCAAATTGCGCCAAAACTCCCGCGCCTTCCGACCCATATCCCCCGCCCTTTATTATTTCTTTGCCTCTTTCACCACATTTTCATCTTTCACCTTTCACTCTAGCAAATACCAAATGGAAGGCCGCCATTCTCATCCAGCTACTCACATCCCCGACGATTTCGTTCAGAAGCGGGGCAAGAAACGCGGCAGCTACAACTGCGGCAGATGTGGGCTGCCTAAAAAAGGACATGTTTGCGATGTAAATAATAATCATGCTGAAGTTCCTACTCCCACATCTAGTGATGCTAAATCCTTTGTTTTGCCTTCTCCGCTTTCTGTTATTCGTTCTCAGCCTCCGCCTCCGCCTCCGCCTCCGCCTCAAATGCGTCAGGCAGTTCCACAGCTCCGGCGAGCACTTTCCTTTGATGACATTGGTGTTACTGATGAATCGCCTGGATCTGATGATGATGAGGGGGAGGTTTTCGATCTTGAGAGTGAGTTGGATTTAGGTGGGTCTGGGAAGTTGCCGGCGAATTGTTTATGGGAGGTGTTTAAGAGATTACCGCCGACGGCGATGCTTTCTGCGGCGAAGGTATGTAAAGGTTGGAGAGATGTTTCTAGGAGGATCTGGAAGTCGGCTGTGGAGCTCAGACTTGAAGTTCCTGTGAAAGCGCAGATTGGACTTGTTGGATCGGTGTTGCACAAGTGCCCTGGACTTGTGAAGCTTTCTCTTCGAATGAAAAGGTTAGTTTAATAAACGAATGAATGAATGTTGGTTGGATCTATAGATTTATTAAGTAGATTCGTTTTCTTAGGAACAAAACAGTAGCTTTGTGGAAAACTAATGAAGTACTGGTTTTGGTGTTTCAGTGATGTGGATGCCACAATGCTGGCCTGCATTGCGTTTTCCTGCCCTAATCTGGAGTCAGTGGAGATCCTCACTTCCGATACCTCAGTCAATCGGATCACGGGGTATGCTTTGGATCTCACGCACACTCAGTATTTGATAATTTGTCTCTATGACTTGATCTTAATGTCGGGTTGATTTTACTAGTGTTATCTTGTAGCTTAGCTAGAGATAACAAAATCTGCCAGTTCTTATCTTTCTCTTTAACTGGAAGTCTTCTTGTGGAATTGTAGCTAACTCACTCATTCATGTTCAGTTGCATTGAGTGCGAAGAACTTAAATTTGGGAAGTCAGTGATTATGCTACTTCACATTCTAACAACAATAATAATTACACATAAGTTCCAATTAGTAAGAGCCTCACTATCAATACTCCTGATTTAGATTTGTTTCTATCTAATATTTAATAATTCATGATTCCTAATATTAGGTACAATGCATATTTTATTGGAATGATAATATCCAAGGAGATTAAATGACCTCTAGTGAATTTAGGACTTGACTCAACTGTACAAACTTGTCTAAGTCTTAATTCAATCTAGTTGGTGTACCCTATGAGCTATGTTGCTTGGCTCTTAAAAAATGTCGATAAATGCGTGTTGGATCCTTCAAAAGTAGGGTATATTTGGAGGATTTGACATTGGTGCGACAACAATTTTGGAGAGTCTGAGCATGCTAAGAGATTTTAGTCTCTAGAATGACTTCTTTCCATATGATTTTATAACTACCTTTTTTTGTTTCAACACCTTCAAAAGATATAGTTTCAGACAAATGGATTGGTACATCTCAATTGACTTCCTCTTATATTACCCTTCATGTGTGCTTCTTGAATCTTCTGTTCCTGATCATTTTTAATCTTATCTAATCTTGTATTATTGCACCTTCATATACATACCTCACATTCAATACCATATCAAAGTTACCCATGTGTTCACGGGCCCAACTAAATACCATTTACAAAAGATTAATGAAAATCATCTGTCTGTCGTGGCTTTTGCGCCTTGATACATTTTGATCAGTCCTTATTTGGCAGACATGTAGCAGTGCTGTTAATTTCTTATTTGGTGTCCAAATTGGAATGTTGGGATTCTTGAATAATTAGACATCTTCTAGAAGACCCCTGATATAATTACAGGGGCTTGGCCTGGCTTTTATATTCAGGAATGATTCTGCAATAGTATCAATGTCAATCTGATCTAATGGTTCTTGTAAAATCTGTGTGTCTTATATAGGGATGAATTAGGTCGTTTTGTTGCTGATAAAAGGTGTCTTACCAATCTTAAGATGGAAGGCTGCTCAAATCTCGGGGGCTTTACTCTTTCTTCAACCAGCCTTTCCACTATTTGCCTTTCGGAACTTTTTTGTCACCCTAAGATGGTAAACTTTCTAATGAATGTTGTGGCATTAAGCCTATAAATATTTTTGCTTAGACCATTTTCTGCAGTACAACCCTTGATCTGACATGTTTCCACTTGCTTAGGTGTTCAACTGCCCCAATTTGAAGGAGATTTCCCTGATTTTCTCTCGCCAAGAGAATGAAAATACTGATCTTACTGCTATGGTGGATAGTCTTGGAAGGGGCTGTCCAAGACTACAGAACATTCATGTTGCCTCAGTTCGGCTAACACATGCTGTTGTGCTTGCTCTAACAGCAGCAAATTTAAGGTTTGTTATGTTTTTTGGTTTTGGCTCTTACATTTTTCTTTGACTAACTTTTATGAAAAATATCTTGAACCTTCATAAAGCCTTATTAGTTACTGCTTTGAATTTCAGGGGATTAAGAATGCTTTCCCTTGTACTGGGATCAGAAATTACTGATGCATCTGTTGCTGCTATTGCTTCGAGCTACTCGAGGCTTGAGTTACTTGATTTGAGTGGGTAAGTTTCACTTTATGATATCTTATTTGGTTCCTCCATATTGTTGGGATGGCAAATACAGGAGTGTTAGATCATACATAAACAAATTCTTTGTTTATCTCTTAAGCAGATTACTTTCTTGCTTTTCTTCTAGTTTATTTTCTTATTCTTGGCATGTCCATATCCTCTAAAACAATCAAAATAGCCATAAAGCACAACAAACCGATGAATACTCAAGCTGGTATATTGATGGCTACTTTAACAAATAACATTGGGGTAGCAATTGAACTAGATTGATGGTTGAGAAGGAGGCTAATATGTTGGTGTAGATCTTGGACAACTATTTACTTATTTTAGAATGACATTCGGGTTATGTCAATGGGATTCCTTCAGTGCATGGGCATGCACCTGCATATCTAATGTCTACTATTTCTCTTGTTACAGGTCTAGTATTAGTGACAGTGGCATTGGGATGATATGCAATGTATTTCCAGAGACATTGTTGAAACTTCTCCTTGCTCTTTGTCCAAATATCACTTCAAGTAATACTTAAATCTGCTTCCTTGACATCCAATCCAGTGTAATTTTGGCACACTCACTAATTTATTCTTGTTGGATGACTTTATAGGTGGCATACAATTTGCTGCAGCTCAGTTGCCTAATCTAGAGCTAATGGACTGTGGAATGAGCATATGCGATCCAGATCTAGACAGTCCAGCAACACAGGAAAATGATAATGTTGAGTTACAAAGAACGCCAAGTAGTAAATTACACCTTATATATCAAAAACTGATTATTAAGCACAGCCGCTTGAAAAAACTCAGCTTATGGGGCTGCTCTGGCTTAGATGTAAGATATCAATCTATAAGCTATAAGGATTATTCATGTCATTGCTACTGTCGCTGATTGAAATTTTGATGCAGGCATTATATCTTAATTGCCCAGAGCTTAATGATTTGAATCTGAACTCTTGCATGAATTTGAATCCAGGTCTGCACTTTCATGTCCCTCATTTAAGTTGTGAGCTCTTGTGGAATTGAGTTCTTCTTTCTTTATCTAAACCATAAATTTTTATACTTGACTACAGGAAGATTGCTACTTCAGTGCCCCAATCTGGAAAGTGTACATGCATTGGGTTGCCAAGACACTTTGGTTGAAACTCTTCAGAATCAGGTAAACCAGCTGATGTCTCCTGCATTTAGGCTTCATTTTCAGTGTTGCACCATTCATCTAGCAAAGTGCCATCTTTTCCATGTTGTGTCAGACTGCCAGTTAGGACTGGTTAGTATTTGTGTGAATTCCATTGACTTGAGGCATCTCTAAGATTAGCAGAGCAATCATATGCACTTTTTTATGCAATCTGATTATACCTTTATGATATTGTTTTGCTCCTGCTGTATAAAGAAACAAACTTCCCTAGTATTGCCTTGGAGATTCACTTAATTTAAGCTTCCTGCTTCTGTTGGTACCTGTAAGGTTAAAAGTAAAACTAACAAGTTACTAATATTCTGTTACCCAGAGTTGGGTGATTAAAAATGATTTTTAAAACTAAATAGTTAGTACTCATACCCTTCCACCCCTGGTAGGGGAGACTAAAAGAGGAATTTCCATGTCAGTAGGAACAATTGAATCACCACAGTTCACTTTCTGCCCAGTTTTCTTAATTTAAGTCTGACTCTCTTTTGTGTGCCGTGCAGGTTTGTGGTGATTTTATGGCTGAAGACAATCATTTTCCTTGCAAACGTCTTCCTGATGGCTCAAAAAGGATCAGAGTTCCTCATTTATACAGTCCCCAGGTAATACCAAAAAGCTTGCATCACTACAAGCTGGTAATAGATAATACAACTAAAAGTGTGATTTTTTCATTTAAGGATTTAAGACATTTGTTGGGGTTCTACTCATTTCTGTTTTTCACTTCGTTTAGACATTGCTGTCACATGATTCTATCTAAACCATTACTTTATGTCTGTGCAGCCATTTGATGATGCAAAGAGAAAGAGAACTTCAAAGCAACGGTGTGCAGTGCTTGTTTACTAGTCAGAAACTTGTCTTGTACTGGCTTTATTGTTATTTTAGGCCATCTTATTTATTCTTTGTATTATAGTGATCTGAGGGTAAAGCCTTATCATGTAATCTTCATTGATAGAAATATTCTCAATGTTGTCAATACAGGGATTGTATTCCCTTTACCAATAAAAAGTGCTTGGTACTGTGAACCTGTTGCTCAAACATAAACTTTGTGATACTTTCAGCATTTCGCCCCTTGATGGAATAATGTTGTAGTGACATTGAAGGTCATTTTTGATATGTTTGGAAAAAATATCGCTTTACTTTTCTTGATAGTTGCATCGGGTCTAATTTGATTGGTTGTAATAGTTGATTTTTGACAATTTTGTGAAAACTTGAGATTTTTGGTAAAGTGTTGAATTTTAAAGGCTCAATTTAAAATTAAATTTTGGAGTCTTTTGATGTTTTGAGTTTTGAAATGGAATTTGGAATATGGAATTGTTGGAATTAAATTTGAAATATTTGTGGATTTGAGGTTGTAAGTTGAAATTTGATAAATGTTTGATTATGGTCAATGTTTTGAGTTTGAATGTTCGAATTGAATTTTTGATAGTTTTGTTGGATTTGAAAGGTGATTTTATTAGCTTTAGAACGAGCTTTAGTAAATTTTTTGGGTGTTTCAAGAGAGTTTTCGAATTTTAGTGTATTAAGTTGTCCTTATAAATAATTATATTTGGGGTCAAGGAAACCTCAGATTTGATTATTGACTATTTCATTGAGTTTCGAATGTCAAATTTAGTAGAGATGCATATATAGTTTGTGTATGAGGTTCCAAATGAATCTCGAGGGTTCATTTTGTGATTTTGTGCCATATTTTGATTGCTGATATCTGGTGTATTTGGTCTTCTTCACGTTCGCGAAGGCCATGTGCTTAGACCTTCGCATTTGCGGTACTAGGTCCACATTCAAAGAGTGATGACTAGTTTGGCCTTTGCATGTCACAACCCAAGTTAGGCCTAGGTATGACATGACGATTGAGATTTCCGAAAGAACCCAACTTAGTCTTCTTAGCATATCATAAACATTCATAGGTAATGATATAAGCAATTTAATAAGTGGAAAATCAATAAAAGAGGTCTAAGCATGCCATCATAAGGAAAAAGGACTAAGCAACATATAACTAGTCTCTATACATGATGCCTAACAATACCTCTAATAATGCCAAAATAGGCGGGTGCTAAGACAAGTCCCCAACTCACTCTCAAAGAAAGGTACAAAACATAGTCTTAAAGTATCTCAAAATGACAAGAAAATAAAGCTAGAATGTAGTAGGTTTGTCCTCGGAGCATGAGGACTCACCAACAATCACCAAAGTGTAAGCTGAAACTAGCCACGAAAGTGAGACGTAGAATGGTCGCCTGTCCCTACATTATGATATGATATAGGCATAAAGTATGTGTTAGTATGTTTACATCTATTAAGTATGCAGGCCATGCATGTAAGGTAAAACATGTAGTGTTAGGACAAAGTAGGAACCATGACATATATATATAGATAGATAGATAGATAGATAGATAGAGAGAGAGAGAGAGAGAGGGAGAGAGAATATAATAGAATGTAAAAGCATGGTAAATATGTAAGTGATCAATGCATAAGTAAACCATAAGTGGAATTGATGTCGCTCAAACCACACCTTCTTTTTGAGGTAAAGCGATCGCTGTCAAGTAATTAATTTAACCGAGGTTAGGATCGATCCCTCAGGGAATATGGTAGACTCAAAAATTAATTCAATGTAAGTCGGGAATGATTAACCTACTTATCTTCCAGGAAAGGGAGGTTTTTGTAAAGTAAAATTAACTGAACTAAATAAATGCAGGTGATGAGAAATCAGTAGAAGAGCTAACTAGGGTGATGTGTTCTCCATGAATCCCTAACTGGGTATTATCGAATAAATGTAACTTTTTTCAGTGTGTAGATGTAGAACAGTAAGTTAGGTTCACCTAAACCTTCGATCCAACGAATAGGTAAATTTCATCCCCGAACTTGATCCGTCTCCGTGATGTGGCATTACTAATGATTACTTTTTTCCCAGTACAACCTCCCCTTGATCCAGTTTGGTTGATTAGACAAGAACATCTCAATTGAATCCTGTTAATTACCTCTTTTCCTATTCATTACTTCCTTGATCCGACAAGTAACATTAGGCGAGTTTTAACGTAGGCCTCCATTAAAAAACAGTTAAAGTGAAGAGGATTAATTAATACAACCTAACACACTTTCCAAGACTTACAAAATATTCGATTTTACCTAGTTAGTTTGTCATGGTTCTCACAACCCTAGTTGTGGATTTAGCTACGCATGATCAGTATAAATGCAGAAATTATGAAGTAGAGAAACATAATTGAGCACTTACCCAGATGAATTAAGAATATGAAATCCAACTCTTCAATTAGAATCACAAGGTTGAATAAAGAACACACTAATTTTTTTCCTCTCCGAATACGATAACTCCTAAGTGTAGCCTCTAAAAACTTGTTTAAACTTCGTGACTGCTGAAAACTTAATGAAAAATAACTTAAAAACCTATTTCTAATGTGTAAAATACAAAATCAAAACAGAATAGGAAAATTGTGTCGGCACTATCTACGGACAGGTTCACGGCTCGTGCTTCACTCTACGACTCGTACATCGGGGTTTCGTGGATTGAAACTAAAATCTGAAGGCTACTTCTATGAGACCTGTTCACGAGCCGTGTAAGATTCTACAACCCGTGAAAGGTTTCGCTTGATGACTTTTAAGAACTTCTCCACTTCTGATCCTCAAGGCACAAACATACTTTACGACTTGTGGATCGTTCTACGACTTGTTTGCTTTCCTTATAGTGTTTACTTCAAAATTCACCCTTCATTGGAATTTGACACAAGACCCCTTCTACGACCCGTGAGCCTTTCCACGATTATGGATCATCAGATTCTACTGTTTCAGCCCACTTTGTCCAAAAATCATGCCAACATTGAAATCCTGCAAAACAAATACAAAACACAAATCAAACCTTCTAACATCACTTTGAGAACACATAAAATTCCAAGTTTTAAGCATCAAAAGCGTCACATTTCGGCAGCACATCAGGAATCACGTAGGTATTATTAAAAAATCATATATATATGTGGGAAGTAATTATAACTGACACTAATATCATGCTAGTTATAACATGAAATTTTGGTGTTACCCCTATATCGAAAAAAGAGGAGTCGACTTACCACAGTAGAACTCTACCCCACTAAGCGAGTGTCATAAGCTATGTGGTTCCACTAGCAAAACCATATTGGTAGAATAAATCCTATGGTGACAACGTAGTTATGAGAATTGGAGATTGCTATAAGGACCCCTTAGTCAAGTCCCCGCCTTAAAGTCTCATTCGGTGCTAAGTCAAATTCCACGGAATACATAACATAACATAAATCATACTTGTCATAGGTTCATAAACTTTTCATAATCATAATTCATAAATTTATAAGCTTGTCATGTAGGAAGCATATAACAAGTTAACCAATCCAAAGCATAAGAGAGTTTATGTTCGCAGTGTCATGACCCAAAACCGAATTGCAATTAGAGAAAAATAACAAGTATAAAACAACCATAACATTTAGATTAAAATCTCAAATCCTGGAGTCATGAGGACAAGAACTTCTGCATAATATGAAAGAGAATATATAAGTTGTCTGATAAAAGGAAATACAAAGTCTGAAATGAACTACAACAAACAAAGTCTCAAATATAATGGTGACTCAAAGTCTAAGCCTCACCGTTGTAGTCTGGAAAGGGGAAGAAAACTCAGCTCAAACAACACCAACTACCACGTGGGAGTCCTTGTGTTTGATCTGTAGGGAGAAAACATAGTAGGGCTGAGTACACCAAAATGTATCTAATAGGTTCAACTGATTGGGTATGTAATAACTAAGAACCCTTGTATTGCAAGAAGAGGTTAGTACACAATACATACATACATATATAAAAGATAACAAGAATAATCAATGATATAATGCAAATAAAATGTATGAATGCAATACATGGGGTGAACTCATGACTGTCGCATAGTTGGTGGACATATCTATCGATCTAGAGCTACAAGGTTGAACCCATGGGGACCTCGCAAATCGTATACAAAAATCTCTAACCCTTGCCACCTCTGCGTGGTCAAGAGGTATCATAATATCTCAACCTTGCCACCTCAACGTGGTCAAGGGGTTTAAAAAATGGTACAATCTCTCAACCTTGCTACCTCCGTGTGGTCAAGGGGTTTTTAAAAAGGTGTTACAATATCTTAACCTTGCCATCTTTGCATGGTCAAGGGGTGGTACAGATACAACGTGACGTGAATGCATGCCAATGCCACAAATCAATGTATATGACAACAATACAATAAGATAACAAATAAATAATAACCATAGAATCAGAAAGGAAATGTCAAGTGTCATAACTGGTACCATAAAGCTATCAACAAGTCTCAAGTCACCACACTCTCACTAATAGTCAAATATACCGATAATATCGGACTTCACAAGTCCCAAAATATGCACATGAGTCCCAGAAAGTATCTCAAATACCATCAATTACCACAAAGTTTCCCAAATGATATCACAAGTCTCATATTATCACAACAATATTCAAAATAGTCTTGAATCTCAAGGATACATCTCAATTTGTCAACAATTTCACAAATTACTTAAATTCTCATATAGCCAATATCACATTTTCGCCAAAATACAATCATACCAATCCAATTACTCATGAAATAATCCAAATCTTGCAATTATCACATAAACATATCCAATAACTCAAATTCAGTTCCAAAAAGATTAGCCGAACTTAGGTAGATGCCGAAACTGCACTCGAACCAAATTTTCAGAGAATTAACGCCTAAAAAATGAGCTCAAACCAATCAACCACTATCAAGAATAGATAATACGCGTCAAGAGATGAATTATGATACCCATATTGGAGCGAATTGAGTTCAAGGATAAAATGATCAAAATTAGGACTAAAATTTGAGGTCTACGAATCTGGAATTTGACTAGGAATTATGATTCTACACGAGAAAAGGACTTTGTGGGTAAAATTCCATTGAAATTGAGCTCAAATTGAATAAGAAATCATCAATTAAAGTTTCCAAATCGTAGACATGAAAAACCTAATTTTAAACATTCAAAATCATAAAATTCAAGACAAAATCAAGAAAAAAGTAACAAAAATTAATTAATTTGAGGTTAGAAACACTTACCAAAAAGTTTTCCATGAACATCTTCATAAAATATCGCTCAAGAAAGCTTGAAAATGGATTAAAATGGTATTTTTACGGTATTAAATTATTCAGGCAGAAAGTGTAATTCGCGAATGTGGGAACGAGTTCGCAAGCACAGAGCTTACATGCGTACAACCCTCCGAGAACGCAGAGTAGAAGTAGGTGAACCTCCGCGAACATAGAGAAGGCTTCCGCGAACGCAGAGCTTAAGGCTCCCAGACCTCCGCGAATGTGGAGGGTAATTTTACTTGCACCAGATTCTAGAAATCAACTCCAATAAAATTCTCAAAACGGACCCCTAGGTCCATTCGAAACTCGATACACACAAATCAAATATGTTTCCTTACCAGCAATGAAGATCCGAACTCAATGGAATTATCAGAATTTGATTCTGAGGTCTCCTTAGCCCGGTTCCCGATAAAGCTCATTAAAATTAGTTAAAACTCAAAATAACAAAACTACCCTAGGGAACTCCAAAAATCACAACGAGATCATTTCTAGCGTTAGTTTCACCATACAGAACCACTGGAACTGTCAAAATTTCGATTAGAGCTTCCGAATTCTGAATATTGACCAAAGTCAAACTTAGACTTCAGGTCCAAAATCTCCGTTTTAACTCCATATTCAGTTTTCTAACTTCTCTAAGACTATATTTGACGTTATGAAGCTAATGGAATTGATAGATTTCTGTTTCGACACTTAAAACTCTGAATGGTACAAAGAAACTCACTTTTTCAACAACTCAAGCTTCCAAAAATGCCAAAACTCAAGTTTTCTTCTTTTAAAAATCAAGATCTCAATTCCAACAACACAAATAGTTCAAAACAGGTCCAAAGGAACTTATAAAAAGACAAAATAGTAATTTTCACGAATAAACTCAAAAATGACCAGCAAGGTCATTACATCATTCACCAATAAAAATAATGTTTGTCCTCGAACATAAGGGAAAGAAAGGTACCTAAAGCCTAAAAAAGGCTGGAATATCTGGCCCGCATTTCTGATTTCAACTCCCAAGTAGCTTTCTCAACGAGATGGTGTCTCCACTAAACCTTCACTGAAGGTATGTGTTTGGTCCTCAGCCTCCGGACCTGTCTATTCAAAATAGCTACCAACTCCTCCTCATATGACAAGTCTGAATCCAACTCAACTGAATCATCACATGCGACTCATCTGGAATGTATCGGCAAAGCACGAAGACATGAAATACATGATGAACTGCTAATAGACTTGGTGGCAATTCTAACTCATAAGCAACCTCACCTACCCTCCTCAAAATCTCAAACGGGCCAATAAGCCTAGGGCTGAGCTTGCACGTCTTCCCAAATCTTATCACACCCTTCATGGGTGATACCTTTAACCACACACTATATCCAACTGTGAACTCTAGAGGTCTAGTCCTCTTGTCAACGTAACTCTCCTGGCGACTCTGGGTTGTCACAACCTACTCTGTATCAACTGAACCCGATCCATAGCATCTCTGAGCAAGCCAACACCAAAAACATCAGTTGAACCCAAATCAAACCACTCAATAGGTGACCTACACCTCCGATCATATAATGCCTCAAATGGTGCCATCTGGATGCTGGAATGATAATTGTTATTGTAAGCAAACTCCACCAAAGGTAAATGTTGATCCCGTTGGGCCCCAAAGTATATAAACATGCCCAAAGCATATCCTCTAACACCTAAATAGTATGCTAGGACTATCCATCAGTTTAAGGGTGGAAAGCTGAATTCAAATCTAACCGAGTACCCAAACCATGTTGTAGAGACTTCCAAAAATGTGAACTGAACAAAGACCCTTTATCAGAAACTATAGACACCAGTACCCCATGCAATCTAACAACATCTCGGATATACAACCTAGCCAATTGCTCCACACTATAGCTAGTCTTCATCGGTAGGAAGTAAACAAACTTAGTTAATCAGTCTATAATCATCCAAATTGAATCAAACTTACCCAAGGCCATGGGAAAATTGGTAACAAAATACATGGTAATACACTCCCACTTTCACTCGAGAATGGGCATCTTTTACATCAAAACCCCAGGCCTTTGGTGCTCGTATTTGAATTGTTGATAATTCAATCACTTCACCACAAACTCAACAATGTCTCTCATCATCCCACACCACCAATAGTGTTATTTTAAATCATGATACATCTTTGCCACACCGGGATGTATCTAGCATAATGAGCCTCCTCCAATATCAATCTCACCCAATCTCCTATCTTAGGCACGCAAACTCGACCATTAATTATCAAAACACCCTCTGGGTCAATTATAGCCACTTTTGATTCACCCCTCAACACCTTATCACGAATCAAGCGCAATCCAGCATTATTAAACTAGTGAGCACACACTTGATCAAACAATGAAGACCTAGCCTCCACAAAGACAAAATTACTTTAAGGAGGAGAAATATCTAATCGAATTAGCTGTCGAGCAAGTGACTGAACGTCTAAGGTTAAAGGCCTCTCCTCTACCCTCAAGAATGCCAAACTCCCCATGCTAGAGGCCTTTCGGCTCAAGGCATCTGCCACCACATTCGCCTTGCTTGGGTGATATAGAATCAAGATGTCATACTCTTTCAATAACTTTAACCACCTGTGTTGTCTTATGTTCAAATTAGGCTGTGAAAAGATATATTTGAGACTTTGATGATCAGTAAAGATCTCACAATATACTCCATAGAGATAATGCCACCACAGCTTCAATACAAACACCACCACAACTAACTCTAAATCATCGGTAGGGTAGTTCCTCTCATTCACCTTTAACTGTTTACAAGCATAGGATATCACTCTCCCTTTTTGCATCAGTATTCCACCCAAACTCATTCCAGAAGCATCACAATACACCACAAAAGGTACTCCCTCCTCGGGCAAAGTAAGAATAGGTGCTAAGGTCAATAAATCTTTGAGCTCTTAAAAGCTCGCCTCGTACTCCTCTGACCACTGAAAATCCACATCCTTTTGAGTAAGTATAGTCAACGAGGTTGTGATAAAAGAGAATCCCTATACAAAGCATCGATAGTACCTCTCTAAACTAATAAAACTTCAGATCTCTATCACCAATATCGTTCTACCCACTCATAAATCGCCGCTACCTTGGCCGGATATACCATAATGCCATTTTTATCATCACATGCCCAAGAAAAGCTACCGACTTGAGCCAAAACTCACACTTTAAAAACTTGGTATATAACCTTTCTTCTCGTAATCTCTGAAGTACAATCCTCAAATGTTGTACATGGCCTAACTCATTCTTAGAGTAAACCAAGATATCATCAATAAATACAATCATAACTATATCCAAATAAGGCTTGAACACACGGTTGATCAATTCCATAAAAGCAGTTGGAGCATTAGTTAATCGAAATGACATAACCACAAACTCATAATGGCTATAGCAGGTCTTAAAGGTTGTCTTCGGGATGTCAGACTCTTGAGCTCTCAACGGGTGATATCCATACCTCAAATCAATTGGAAAAGACTGAACCACCCTACAATTAGTCGAATAAATCATCAATACAGGGCAAAAGATACTTGTTCTTGATGGTCACTTTGTTCAATTGGTGATAATCAATCACATCCATATAGTGACATCCTTATTCCTCACGAATAAAATAAGAGCACCCGAAAGGGATAAACTCGAAAAAATAAACCCCTTCTCCAAAACATCCTCTAACTGTTCCTTAGCTCCTTCAACTCTGTTGGAGCCATCCGGTAAGGGGCAATAGAAATGGGCTTAGTGCCTGACTCCACATCAATAGCAAAATCAATATCACGATCCAGAAGAACACTTGGAAAATGTGATAAAAACACATCAATAAACTCCTTCAGAACTCTGGTGACTCCTGCGAACATGCCTGAACATGAGCCAAATATGATAAACACCCCTTATCCATCAATCTACAAATATGAATATAAGAGATCACCCCTTAGGATAAGAATTAAATGTGCCAGTCCATACTAGTTAGGGTAAATCAGAACAAGATAAAGTCCCAGTCTTCGCATGGCAATTAAGAATAGCATGATAAGGTAACAACCAATCCACATTCAATATCACATCAAAGCCAACCATATCTAGCAATATCAAATCAACAATAGTATCTGATGAACCGCGAAAATGCTCATCATTTAACACTTTTCTAGTTGAAATCTTTGCGAATTCTCAAGCAAATTGTTGCGTTTAATGTTCGTATAATTTATTTTGCAGGAAAATCAGACTAGGCATCGAAAAGAACAAAATGGAGCAAACTGTGCCCCAAACGGTCAGGCTCACGGACCGTGTACCAGTTGACGGGCCGTGGGACTGACCGTGAAAGGTAACAGAGAGGGCTAACTTGAAAAGGATGAAAATTTGGCAAAGTCTGACCGCACGAGAGGAGAAACGGCCCGTGGACATGTTGACGGGCCGTGTACTGGATCGTGAAAGGTGACAGAGAGCAACTGAGGAAGGTTGAGGAAAAATGACACAAGTCTAGGTACATGGAAGGACAGACGGACCGTGAAACCGTAACACGGGCCGTGTACCAGCTCGTCAAATGCAACAGAACCTTGGTCGTGGGAAGTGAGAAGATTTGAGGCCAAGTGAGATTACACGGAAGAGGTGACGGACCATTGGAAGGTTGACGGACCGTCTACCGTCTCGTTGAACGTCACAGAACCTTGGCTGAAATGCACCAGTGAGAAATAAGTGAAGGCAATCCAGACGGACCAGTTGACGGGCCGTGTGACGTTACACGGTCCGTTACGTATGCTCGTTAAACATCACAGTGAGTCGAAGACTGGACGAATGAAGCCCAGAAGTCTAAGTGTGGCCAGACGGTTGGTGACACAGGCCGTTAAATGTTAGACGATCCGTTTAGTTGCCGTTTTTGCGTGCCGAAGTTTGATTTTCCTATTTTGTTTAGGATTTGTTTTAAATCATATAAATACACTTTTATTAGGTCATTTTTATTATTATCACGATTGCTAGGTATTGAACAAGAAACTTTTGACTTGAGCTATTACATTTGCAATTTTTTGCTACAATTGGTTCATTGAATTATGATTACAATTGGTGATTCTATTGATTTTCCCAACTGTAAGTATAAATCATGTCTTCTCCATCTTGTTTAAGTTTTGATTTGACAAGCATGCTAGGCTAAACCCATAACTAGGGTTATAGGGACTATGAGTACTGAAGAAAATAGGCAAGTTTAGGGTTAATGGTGGTAGTGATCAAAATATACACCACAAGATATCTTTAATTGAATTAAATCCTAAATGAGTCGACGCGTTTAGGTAAACCTGTATTCATTGCTTGCTTGAGAGGGGAGTAGTGATTAGGAAAAGAGTCTTGGGGCAGAATTCGGGTTTTTTAACCTAGTCTAAGTACTTGAGACCGAAAGGTGAGAGTATACTGGAGTGAAAAGTAAGTGCCACAAGTAACACGTCCTGAGACCGGAAGGTGAGGGATGACATG
>JBCEWC010012032.1:0-16180 GCA_038996855.1 Solanum aculeatissimum
TTTTGTGAAGCAGAATTGGCACAAATCAGACACTTAAGAGCAATCCTTACAATATTTGAGGGCATTTCAGGGCTTCAAGTTAACTGGTCAAAAAGTTTCCTCTTCTCAGTTAATCAAGTAGACAATTTACAAAGTCTAGCTGAGAATCTGTGTGAATACAAAGTTGCCCTTATCTCAAAAGTTGTGTTTTTCTGATGTATTTCAATTGAAAGACCAACTATCCTATTTATAGCAAGAGGAACCGTGGTTTTCACCAATCAGAATGAATTAGTTCTCACGCACACAAATGGATACATTGCGCAAATTGCTCAATTTACTCTTCTGACACAAATGGTAGGCACCTGCTTTCATATTCCAATGATTGTTATTCCTTTTCTTTTTTCTTCGGCTTTTTTACTTTATTTTATTTCAATCTATTTAATTATTGAGTCCACAGAATCTGCAACTTAGAAGGCATTCAAAATTTCAAATGATTGAGAAATGGAAGATTTGAACTTTTTGATGCAGAAACTGGAAATTGTGGTATAAGAGGAAGATGGAAAAGACTATACTTTAGATTGGAAGCAAGGATAGAAGATTCACTGTTAAACTATGTTATTAGGTGAAGCTGAGACATGGTAAAGAAGAAGATCACTGACCATGGAAAATGATTTAGAAGACCATATTTAATTTTAATTTAAAATAAAAGAGTCATAGTAATTGCAATCCTACAAGAAGAAAAGAGACGGTATTCTCCTATACAAAGGCTCTTTGAAGTGGTTCTATTTCAATTTGTTGGCAATCCGGACATGTCATCCATCCTTTATCAACACTAATAATCCTTCCAAAAGAAAGAGTTGCATTTTCAATAAGAAGATTCGTCCGTTCAAACACAATCTCACAGGCAACAAATATTGCTTCCTGTTTGTGAACCTTCTTTGGGTTACACCAGAAACTTTTATCATAATTAGCAATAGAAACCAAGAAATTATTCCCATCAAATATAATCACCGTGGAACTTCACCTCAAATTCATATAACAAGTTTTATGCATCATCCTACAGTCAGGTTGTTAGTCAGAATTTAGCAATCTCTTCCTGGACAAAGAAGTTAGTAACAACCAAGGGTGGCAAAGTTATTGAAAGTGATGATGTACCTGCAGCCCTGTATCTATAGGGGTAAGTCCTTAAAGGATCCAATACCGAGGCCATGCGGAGATCATTATTTGCCATGTCACGATCACAATACTCTGACCGTTTTTCATAAGCCGATGCCTCGTTCTGAGCCTTGTCTATCAGCTTAGTCATTTCCTCATAAGCAGATTTCCGATCATTTTTTAGATGATATACACGAGCTAACCCTTGATGAGCTCTTGTATGCTCTATCTCGAGGGCACTGACATAACAGTCTGCAGCGAGGTCCAGCTTATTGCAATCCACGTAAATGCTTCCTAGATTATTTAATGCCTGCCAAGACAACATAACATGAATAAATTCATCTACAGAAACAACACCAAGAGAACTAGTTTGGAGAAATGACACACTTGTCCCTTGCGAAGACCATCTGAAGGACATTTAAGTGCTTCCTCCAACAGTTGGATGACATAGGATGAAGATTCAGAATCCAGAGTTGTATCGGCTAGAGCATACGCTTTAAGGAAAAAGGCTTCGAATGACCTTTGGAGAGAAATGGATTCCTCAGCCTTGGCAAGTGCTTCTTCACGATGTCCAGTGTCATATAAAATCCATCCTTCGTACACAAGCCTTTCATATGTGGAAGTGGAATGATTCCGGGCCAGGCGCAAACTGCGCATTGCAGCTTTTTGACAATTTAACCTGCATGTAAAGTGTGTTACGTAAACATAAGTAGTAGGACATGCTTCTATCAAATGATTATGAAAATCAACAGCATGGAATGTTACCCATGATAAGTCTTTTCTGTTTGTGAATGACGTATATTGCCAGCCATTCCCCAAAATCAATTTATATGTCATTCACATTTGTTGATTCAATCCAAATAAAGATAGTTATGATAAAGTTGCTCATAAGTTATCCATTTCAATTTTCACTACATGATCTCATAAGTTAAAAACTGGGATTGATGTCTACAATGAATAGTGATGCTGTTTGCGCATAACATACCACATGTAACAAGATTATGGTCAATAAATCGCCAGAAAAAGTCTATCTGTCATCACATTGAACAGTCTTTTCCTTTTCTTTTTTTTTTTCATTTTTGCTTCCATTCCCCAAAAATCAAGGAAACACATGTCAGGATCTAAAGAAGGTAGGAATTGTGTGCACAGCATAAACTTGCAGCAAAAATGAAAAGATAAAGTCTCAAAAACTACCGTAATAGGAGCAGAGATTGTCTGAATCGCAGAATGCTCCTCCCAGGATCATTTATGAGCATCTGATGTATAACAGCCAGAGAACCAATATCATCAACAGATGACCATCGATCGTAGAGTTGCATCCAGCAATCTGCAGGGCTCCACGGCTGAACGTGCAGGCTGAGAAGCTCAACCAGGTGGTCAGCCCTCATTTTCCCATGAAACATCATATAGTTTGGTTCTAGAGTCAACAATGCTCGGATATCTCTTATAGCAGATTGATAATCCTCAAGTGCAATAAAACACCAAGCCCTCAGTTCAAGGCAATCCGGAGAGACCTTAAAACCAATAATTCTATTTATCTCAACAACAGCAGCCTCAATCTGGCTCTCTTCTACCATCACAATGGCTCTGTATTTGTATGGAAAAGAAAGGGCAGGATTCAATCTGGTGGCATCATTAACATCCAAAATCTTTTGTTTACCTAAGCTGTACAAAGACCTCTCTTGGTACATCCACCCCGTAGGTGTATACTCTGAAATAATACCATTAATAAGCTCAAAAGCCAAAAACCGCTGCCCTTGCTTGAATTTAGTCCGTGCAACCCCTACTACTGAATAAACATGACCAGCCTCAATCGCCATCTCAAAAGAATGTTGAGCGTCTTTGTAATTCTTCCTTTCAAGCAACACACACCCAAGCTGATGCATAGCTAGTGCCTTTTGCCATCTTTCATTAGCACACTCCTTCAGTCTCTCCAACAACAAAACTGTAACTTTGGACATCATGTTATCTTCTATTGCTACCTGGCTAAGGAAATAATATAACAGGAAAGAAGCTTGCCCAACAGTAGCAAGTCTCTCCCTAGCCTCCGAGCTACAAAATGTACTGAGAACTTTTGGATTATGCAAATAACCTGGAAGCTCTCTTAGCATTAGCTGCAAGCAAGACGCCACAAGCAGAGGTGCTCTCTCATCCAGAGCATAATCAATAAGAATCAATGCCTCGTCAATATCAGAAACCAACGATGCCAAGTAACAATCAGAAGCAGATTTCATTTCCTCACAACAGAATCTGTTTGCAAATGAAAGAAGCTCCAGAAGTATGTTGGGTGGGTAGGAATCAAATCTTTTTGTCCTACTAAAGGAATCGACCGCTCTCATTCCATCCACAGATATGCCAATGTGTGTAAAATCAATTCTTTCCTTACCAGACTCAATGAAATCACCATACAACATTGATTTTAACGGACCAGAGAGAGCCGCAATTCTACCTCGAATACAGTTGACTTCCTCATTGCCTATGCAGAAGTGAACTATCCCCCCATCCTTTTCTGAGTTGAGGAAATTATTATTCCCATCTGAGATTTCATTAGGTGGTCCATGAGATTGGCAATGATCAAAAGCTGATTTGGGATCATAACCATATAGCAAAGCAGTCTTGGGGCATTCTAGAACTCTTCCAATACAATCGAAAGCAGATGATCCTACCAACTCATCCTCTCTCCTCTCAAACCTCAACCAAGCTGACAAAACCACCTTGGAATGCACATCAACTGCATGTTGACGAGCTGATTGAAGACACCTACGCAGCAACTTTGGATCACCAAGGCTGTACAAGAGAGCATACTGCTCTAAATGAAGCAAAGATTTATTAAAATCATGTGTCGTCTGAAGTTTGCGGTAAAGCGCAGCTAAAGATTCAACGAAATCAACAGATTTGAGACAAAGCTCAAGCGGGGGCTCAAGAGAATGGGCTTTTGGAAGGCCATAGGGAAGAAAAGATTCAGCAGCCAAAATGGAGTTGGTTGTTGGGTATTGGAGCTTGGAAGTTGGGGAAATGGGAAAAGGGTTAGTGTTGTAAGCATGGACTTGAGTAGTCTTACAACGGTCTTTGAGCTTGAAACCACGCATAGTGTGAGATAGTTGATGGATGAGACTCACAAATCTTGATTTCCAAATATTTCCAGATTCCTCTTTTCCTTCACTCTCATTCTCTGTACAAGTAGACATGAATTGATACTTCACCTTTTTCCCTTCACTATCATTCTTCACCTCTTTTCCTTCAGTGTCGTTCTCTTTAATTGATTCTTCACCTTTTGCGCTTCATATATGCTGCACCACCACGACTTTAAGGTGGGAGGTGGTCATATGCAGGTTCAACTGTGGCTTGATCTGCTGAAACATTTTCCGCTGAGTTGTGAACATGAAAAGAAGGATTTAATAATTTTGTGGAGGATATATGGAATAAAATACATTTGTGTTTAGCTTCTAGTCCGTGCCAGCTTGTCGCATCACTATATACCAGGCTTGGTGCAATGACCCACCATATCATCACGCCACATAGGCGTGGTGTGGCATGAAAATTGCTTATATGGAAGTTTATATCTATATATTATCTTCTATATAAATAACTATTAGTCGTCTTTTTTGTTGTCTTGTCTGCTTGAGCTATCTACTTCCTCTCCTAATCTATCATTACCTTCCAAAGCAAGCAACTCTCCATCGTCCTGCGAGCTTAAACTACCTGCTTCAGCTGCTTAATTATATTTTTTTAACTGATTGTACTATAATTTTACAATATTATCCCTGATGAGACATTTTTCCAATTGTTTCAACTGTGATTTTACTGTCTCATTTTTGTAACTGTTTCGACTGTGATTTTACTATCTCAGTCGTCCTTTTGATTGTCCTACCTGCTTGAGTTGCCTGCTTCTACTCCTGACCAATCACAACCTTCCAAAACAGGCAGTTGTTCATCGTCCTGCTTGCTTGAGCTGCCTGCGTGAGCTGCTTAATTATATTTCTTTAACTGATTGTACTATAATTTTACAATATTATCCCTGATGAGACATTTTTCCAATTGTTTTAACTGTGATTTTACTATCTCATTTTTGTAACTGTTTCAACTGTGATTTTACTATCTCACCTTGATCAATTATTTTAAGTCATGTAAAATAAGATATCATATTTTAAATTCAAATTTAGTTATACGAATAAAAATGTCTTATATAAATAAGTAGTGGTCATACCCACCACTAAATCTTTTGGTTGTCCTGCCTACTTGAATTTTCTGCTTCCGTTCCTGACCAATCACAACCTTCCAAAGCAGGCAGTTCTCATCGTCCTGCCTGCTTCAGCTGTCTACTTCAGCTGCGTAATTATATTTCTTTAACTCCTTCCAAAGCAGGCAGCTCTTCATCGTCTTGCCTGCTTAAGTTGCCTGATTCAGCTGTTTAATTATATTTCTTTAACTGATTGTACTATAATTTTACAATATTATCCCTGATGAGACATTTTTCCAATTGTTTCAACTGTGATTTTACTATCTCATTTTTGCAACTGTTTCGACTGTGATTTTACTATCTCACCTCGATCAATTATTTTAAGTCATGTAAAATGAGATATCATATTTTAAATTCAAATTTAGTTATACGAATAAAAATGACTATATAAATAAGTGGTGGTCATACCCACCACTAAATCTTTTGGTTGTCCTGCCTGCTTCAGCTGCTTAATTATATTTCTTTAACTGATTCTACTATAATTTTGTTATATTACCCCTGATGAAACATTTTTCCAACTATTTCAACTATGATTTTACTATCTCATTTTTGCAACTATTTCGATTGTGATTTTACTATCTCTCATCTTCTTCGGTATATATAAGAGTGAATCCTACTTTTCGCTGTCCTGCCTGCTTCTGCCACAACCTTCCAATGCAGGTAGCTCTCTATCGTCTTGCCTGCTTGCGCTGCCTGCTTCAGCTGCTTAATCATATTTCATCAACTGATTCGGCTATAATTTTACAGTATTACCCCTGATGAGACTTTTTTCAACTGTTTCAACTGTGATTTTACTATTTCATTTTTGCAACTATTTCGATTGTGATTTTACTATCGCGTCCCGATCAATTATTTTTAAGTCATGTAAAATGAGATAGCATATTTTAAATTCAAATTTAGTTATACAAATAAGAATATAAAAATAATCAATAAGTGTGAGTCTGACCAACCACAACCTTCCAAAGAAGACACCTCTTCGCCGTCCTTTGTGCTTGAGATGCCTGCTCCTGCTCTTGACCAACCACAATCTTCCAAAGCAGGCAACTCTTCGACGTCCTGCCTTCTCTTGCTCCTGACCAACCACTACCTTCCAAAGCAGGCAACTCTCCGTCGCCCTGCCTACTTGAGTTGCCTGCTTCGGCTACCTAATTATATTTCTTTAACTATTTCAACTGTAATTTTATAATATTACCCCTGATGAGACATTTTCCAATTGTTTCAACTGTGATTTTTTTATCTCGTCCCGATCAATTATTTTAAGTCGTGTAAAATGAGATATCATATTTTAAATTCAAATTTAGTTGTACAAATAAGAATGTAAAAATAATCAATAAGTGTGAGTCTGACCAACTACAACCTTCCAAAGCAAGCAACTCTTCGTCGTCCTTCGTGCTTGAGTTGTCTGCTCCTGACTAACCACAGTCTTCCAAAGCAGGCAATTCTTTGTCATCCTGCCTGCTTGATTTGCCTCAACCCCCCACCCACCCTTACCCCATACCATGGATAAACAAATTAAAATGAATGAAACATCATATTTTAAATTCAAATTTAGTTATACGAATAAAAGTGTAAAAATAATCAAACATATTTAGTGGCCTCGGGCATCGCCTCGGGCAGGCTTTACTAATATTTAAAAGAAGACTAGCTTTAGTGGAATATTTTAGAAAAATATTAGAATTTTTCATGATAGGACATCGTAAATTTGCATAAATTTTTTTTGAAATTTTCTAGAATTGTAGAGTATTCTAGAAAAGGGATTTATTTATAAATACTAGTTTTACAGCATATGTGTTGCACGTGAATATAAAGTCCTATAGTAAATTATATAGTAAATGAATATTACTCCCTCTGTTTCATTTTATATGTCATTATTTTCTTTTTGGTTCGTCCCACATAGAATGACATTTTACTATAATTAGAAATAATTTAACTTTAAAATTTCTCTTTTATTTTTAATGAAATGATTTTCAACCACATAAATATCTAAAGGTTGTTGTAGACCACAAGTTTAAAAGTCTTTTTAAAAAATCACTGTTTCAAGTCAAACGATTCTATGTAAAATGGAACGGAGCAAATAATATGATTAACATCAAATCTTGGTATGATAAATAATTATACATGAAAAAATAAAATAGAAGCTTATGTGAATGATCTATGTGGATCGTAACATATATGTGAATTATTTTTCAAAGTTAAAATGATTGAACATTATTTGAACGTATGATATTTATGAGTTTAAATATAGGAAGAAAGGAACATTTCTTGAGAAGTAGTGTACTTTCTATTTTCTTACTCATAGACTTCATATTTATACATAATTAGTTGAGTTGATTTTATTTCTATCACTTGGTTTAAATTCATTTTTTTCTATATAGATTAGTAATATTTTTTAATGATAGTACTCAATGCATCAAATTTCATTGCTTCTTTGCTATTTTTAGTGCATGAAAGCATGTTAGTATTTGGCTATCATTAGCAATGTCTTCCCCTTTACTTATTTTGATTTTTGATCCTAATATGCATGAAAGCATGATCCAAAAAGTCTAAAATTAAAGTTATGATTTAGGAAGAAAATATGATATTGCAGAGATTATCCTCAATTGAAAACAATATGACATTCAAAATCAAATCATTGTTCAAACACATTAAATTCAATATACAAAAAAATTATTTTGATTTTCACTTGCTTGATCCTTCTAATATTAGGTACAACAAATCTAGCTTGCTTTTTTTAGCTAAGCATACCAGTACGAGATGGGACAATTACATAGGAAAACTACATAATAAAAGGTCATATCTATAAACAATATTTTTCATTACATGGAAGACTTCATATTAATAATGTGTAATCTTTAAGTGAGACAAAATTTCACTGGAAACCCACAACAACGATCAACAATTGGCTCCACAACAAAGCTTCAATTGGTTAAAGCTCATCTCCTTTTATAAACCAGCATTTGAGCCTATATTTGAGTTTGACTATTTCAAGTTCATGTCATGTAGGGCTCTATTTGGAGGCAATACTCTCTATCGAAGTTTTTCTCATATATAGGGCTCAAAATTGAGACCTCTGACTAAGAAATGAACAATCCCATCTAGTGGTTCGCATCCTTCGGAGGTAATCTTTAGTTTTGTTTTTTTTTTTGCTAAACACTACACAAGCATATCACCTTTAATTTTTTTCTTTTTTAAAAATCACAAAGTCAAATCAAAGAGGTCATAATCAAATCTAAAACTTATCCAAATCTCAATAGAGTTCTAAAAATTTGTTGGATTTTCATTATATTGAAAACCTATAATTTTTAAATTCTGAATTTTTTCGGATGGAGCACATTGCATAAAAATAGTACCAATCAAGAGACATATGTCACCACAATATAAGATCACACTGATGTAAAGCAGGAGTACATGCAAATGATAATAAATGTACTCAAACATGATAAAAATAAAAAATAATAATTTAATCTTTTTCATTAAGGAAAAGAGTTAGTTAATGTTACACGTTCAATTATTACATGAGGGCATTTAAAATTCTTCCTTCACGGAAAAAACTCAACCTTAACTTTTAAAAATTAACTAAGGCAGAACATAATCATCTGACTATGTAAAAAAATCATATATTAATAGGTCAGACCATGAAATAACGCTAGCAAATTAAGATTTGTTCAAAGTTTGGATCAGTGGCTCGAGTATGAACTATATCAGTAGTGTAAGACCACCCACACGACTCAAATATCCTTATAGTATATTTCTTGAATATCGTAAAAGTTATACGTTTTTCAGCAAATCCAACTTCGTATTCATTTTAGGAGGCAAAATTATGTAGAAAAAGGGTCGTCTTCGATTTTTAGGTCAGTCATATCGAAAAATAATTTTTTGCATGAATTGCACTTTCCAAAGGGTACGCGATAAATCCGCGTCGTGGACATGGTCCCCGATGGTACAAAAGTGACCTAGACTCATTCCTAGGCCAAAACAGGGAAAATTTAAACTTTGCACAAAAAATGAACCACGACACTTGTTACACTCATGAACAAATTTTTTTGAAAATTTTCAGATTTGAGTAAGGACAATTGGGACATATCCCTGAACCCATATATACATGAATACTCAAAAATTCCTCCATTTTAGGCTTAAAATCACTTTCAAAAACTCCTAAAAAACCTGTCCAATCTTTCCCAAAATATTCCTCCTTCAAATTCCATCAAGTTTCTAGGGTTCAAGACTCGGATAAGCATCAAGGTGATTCAACAGGATTCTTCAAGTCTTCTCCCATCTTTTTCAGGGATTCAAGATATATGGGTCTTTCATTCATGGGTTCTTTTACCCATAAAGCGCAACTCTCCTTTTTAATAATATTTCTTGATTTCAAGGCTTAATACTTTGTGGGTGCATCCTATTATTCATTTTGAACATGATTTGAATTTGATTTTGTCAAGTATTGGTTTGAATATGCATGAACACCTATCAAGGGTTTATTCTATGAGTTGATTTTGATTATTAAAGCTATGCATGATATCGTACTATGAAGATTATGAATTTTGAGATGAATTTCATGATACCAAAACTAAGAGTTTTACTATAATGAGGTGGGTTGCTTTAAATGGTTCCTAAATGATCTTGTTTTACCTTATTTATGTTCTAAACTCTTGTATTTCATGATTTTAAACTTGCATGCACAGACCCACCATGTTTTGATCAAGTTTACATGATAAAGCTTCTTATGTTGATAAAAGGTTTATTGCAAGAAATGCAAGTTATGAATGTTGTGATGATTTGAGTGATAATAAGCATGTTATGAATTAATGGGAATGTTGTGAAATTTGTGAAAGATTGCAAAATCCTTTTTTGCTATGATGCTTTGGTTTCATGAGCTACTCCTAATATGATGTTCAGAATTGCAAGTTATGCATATTATGACTATGACTATGATTTAAGTATTTCGTGGGATGTTGACTTAGCACTGAGAGGACCTTGGTTGATTTTCATTGTCCCTTAACTATATTGCCACAATAGATTTGTGATTTGGTTATTGCATGATTAACCAAAAAGGGTAAGGTCCCCGTAAGGTACATTCATAAATAATAATCGAAAAGGATAGAGTTCCCATAAGGTATCTTATCATATATTAACCGAAAAGAGGGTTATGCCCATAAGGTTCCTACCATATATTAACCGAAATGGATAAAGTCTTCGCAAGGCATTTGTGATACTCTTTCTCCGAAATGGGAAAGTGCTCATAAGGTGAGGGATAATTTACCTTGGCAAAGTAGACCACTCTTTGTCCGGTGTAAAGGAAACATCAGAATTCTATGTAGTAGCTCACATGAACTTATTTGTCGGTTATGTTCACTTCCTACATATGTATGCAATGTTATGAGATTCGATTGTCCTTCTTGCATGATTTGACTAAGGCATTGATCATTCATGTCATATTTAGCTTATATCTTTTGTATATAATTATGCGTCTTGATTATTGTGGATTATGATCTCTTGTTGCATTGCATTTCGCATACTTAGTATATTCCAAGTACTAACACATACTTTTTGCGTACATGATCTAACCATGTAGGGACCAGAGCTCCTATTCATCTTTCTCCACGTGGTTAATTGGTTTTCTTGAAGGCTTGCATTGGTGAGTCCTCTATTTCAGGGATAATAACCCATCATGACCTGAGCCTAAGGTCGAGGAGTGACACGATGAATGGGAATAAAAAAGTCCTCAAACAAGCCTCATATCATTCATATACACATCATCGGTTCAGAAACACATAACTATGTTAACCATATTCATTAAATAATACTAAGGGATAGGGATAGATGACTCGAGCTATGAGATAAAAGGTATGGGACTTATTAGCATATAATTCAATACATAAGTCTAAGGGATGGGATTTCGGGACTTAAGTTATGAGGATATCATAGGGAAAGGAATTTGCATGATCACATATCATATAGAAAATAAGGACTATGGCACGGGTAAGTATAACTCACACTATGGGGATAAAAGAGACTTAGGACTTTCAACATTCCCATATCTCATCATAATCACATCATCATAGCATAATACATGTTCATGGTATCCCAAGCATCAACATAACATACACGTATGTAGGATTTCATAATGTCCAACAATGTCTCTAGTACATAAAATAGGACGAGGGTCAAGACATGTCCCAGACTCACCCTCAAAGTAAAGACATAAAGCAAATATAGCATGATAGATAAATAGAAGGTGGGTCTTGTCCTTGGAGTAAAGGACTCTCCACTCGCAAGTCTCACAAACCCAATCTAATCGTGAAGAGGTAGATGAAGATAGTCTCTTGTCCTAACATGATTATATCATGTAGGCAAAGAGTATACGTTAATACGTTTGAATGTACTAAGTATGTAGGTATGCAATGCATATGAACATGGTAATATGCATTTTAATCTTAGATGACTAGGGCACATATATATATATATGTAGAAAGAATTATATAAGAAAGAATGCCATAATAATATGCCTTAAATTCTATGATACATAAATGCCATAATACTTAAACATACAGAGATGAGACCACAATCGACATCTCAAACCCATGCGAGCCAATACATGAATTCGTTCGGTGACAGCCTCCCATCGGATGAGAGTAGACTACTTGCGAAAGGTAGTCTATATTAGTGAGATGGCTACCTTTCCTTACAACCCAACCTTTTTGGAAAGGATTTTCATAACATAATCATCCCTTGAAGGGGCATAAACATAAACCTACACTGGCATGTAGTTATGAGAAGGGAGACTTTACTTAAAGACCCCTTAGGTCGAGCCCCCATCTCCAAGCTCATTCAATGTTATGTCATCATCCCACGAGAATACATATACATATACATGCTTGAAAAAGAGGCAAAAGTCTTTCAAATCATCTTCATGCATACTTAGTCTTAGAAAGCCAAACGTACTTCATAATCATGTATACTTGGGCTAAAAAGTAAAATCATACTTCAATTTATGAATACATGCATATGAGTAGGTCATTCATACCTATACATGTTGGTGAATCCTCACTCATAAATTCTTAAAAGACATATCATAGACATTATGTGATCACATGTCATGTAATAACCATACTTGCTTGAAATCATAGTCATAATCATAATCGGGCAATAACCCACATCATAAATCTCATGAAAATACTTGTTCATGCATGCATATGTCATGAAGAATTAAAAAATAGCATGGGTATTACGAATTCATAATTAAAACAACATAATAAGATGAAATCATAATAAATCCATAAAAAAATTAATAATTGAAACATAATTGAAATTACCCATGCATAGATTCATAAATTAAGGGGACATGCATATTTGATTCTTCATAAAACCCATGTAAATCATAATAATAAGATTCACATCATCATAAAATTAATAAATAAGTTCAGTCCATAGCTCAATTTCAACAAACTAAAACTAATTTAAGAGGCCCATTTGCGAATCATTCTTAGAAATCATAAAATTGAAAAAATAGATTTTTGGGTCTTCATGATTTGAAGAGAATCATGAGTCAATCCCACATATCTTGAAAAAATTTGGAAGAATAAGATGAATTAAACTTGATCTTGGCAATCCACAAAAATTCATAGCTTGAATACTTTGAAGGAATGACTTGTAGAGAAAATCTTAGGAGTAACGGAATAAACTAAGTGTAAAGCTTGAGTGAGGGGTTAGAATTTGTAGAGGAGATGATTAGGAGTGTAAAAGGGGCATAAAGGTCTTAAAAAGCCTTGGGAATGAGCTAAATAATCAAAAATACCTCAATAAAATGAGACTTGAAATTTTATCCGAAAAATACCACAGATGTTTATACTGTCCGTGAAGCTTTTCACGGTTCATGAAAGCTCACAGACTAAGCACTGATAGGTTCTACAAAAACGAGCATAACTTCTTACTCCGAACTCAAAATTGGGTAAAACTAGATGAGTTGGAAAGCTAATTTAAAGAGCTTTGGCCACGCATTTATGTTTGTGCTAAGAGATATGGCCATTTGAAGTCGACCCTTTTATCTGTTCATACGAAAAATATAGGCAATAAAATTCCTTTGGACTTTGCTTGATGTAAGAGCTCTATAATGACCATAAGCCACACACATAAGCTTAGATTGAAGGATTAAAGGTGAATTTATCTTGATATTGAAGGTTCCAAGGGAATCCCCCGATTAGAGCTTATAAAAAGGCTTCAGAAAGTATTTTAGCGAGTGAATGAAAGGCTAAGTGTTATGGAACACATGAAGGTGATATGGAAAGCATGGAAATGATTTGTGAGGTTAAAGGAATAGTCCCAATTGAAAGGAACTTGAAAGGTCACCTGGGTATCTTCATGAAGGCACTTTATGAGCCGTGAAGTGCCCCACGGCTCGTAGTGGACTCCATGGAAAGCAAGGACCACTAATTCGAGGTAAGAGGCTCACCACGGAAGCCTCACGATTCGTGAGACCCTCCATGGTGTGTGGTTGTGTTAATGAAATTCCAAAGTTTTGAGATGGTGATTCAACACTTAGAAAAATATCACCAAAGGGTCCCTCCATAGAAGCTCACCATGGTCCGTGGTGGGTTGTACGGACCATACAATTGCCATTGGTGGCTTCCTTGGTCAAAATTCTTGGAAAAACCATGTACAACCTTGTCTCATCATTACAAAGTCCAGATACTTGTGAAATTTCTCCAGAAATAAAATTTCTAGCATTGATTCTGATCTTACAACTCAAGGGGTATTATATTCTCCCTCCTTAGGATCATTTGTCCTCAGATGAGAAACGAACTAGCTTGAATAGATTGAATCAAGCATGAACAACCCTCATGAGTACTATATGCAATTTTTAACATCAAAATCATGAAATTGTTTAAAACTCTATCAAAAACATCATTTAAAACTAGTTCATGAGCATGCATGCATGTTATAACATGAGAACATGGAAGTATAAGAATTCAAACCCTTTGACCGAGAAGAACCTATAACCTTAGGCTTGAATGTATTGGAAAGGATAGGGGTATCGTCGCATCATACTTGATTCCAGTTTCCACATATCACTTTCAACATGTTGGTTCCTCCAAAGCACTTAGACCAAATCAATATTCTTGTTACAAAGCCTTTCCATGTCTATCCAAAATTCCAATTGGAACCACTTCATGAGTCAAGTGCTCTCAACCTCAATACCTTCCACAATCGTACTTGGACCAATAACCAACTTCCTCAATATGGACACATGGAACACCGGGTACACAAAACTCATATCCAAAGACAAATCCAACCTATAATCCACCTTTCTAATCCGCTCAACAATCTCATAAATACTTACATATGAGGGATTCAACTTGCTCCTTTTGCCAAAATATATAACACCCCTTATGTATGAGACCTTTACATGAACCCAATCATTGACATAAAGTTCATGGTCTTCCCTTCTAACATCCAAACATAACCTTTGACGACTAACCTTTCCCAAACCAACTTCACCTTATTTATAACATCTAGTACCCGAATTTGGACCAACCATAGGCATATCTCTAATCAACTACCACTAAACATTCAACCTCATTATTCACATGGATCCCATCATTAATATATTCACTCAACCTATACCCCAATCTTGTTAAATGATGCACAACCTTCACCAATTCCCTTTTCTTCTCATCTACATGATCAACTACAACATCTGCTTCTCCTCCTAACCAATAACAACCTTCCAAAGTAGGAAACTCTCTGTCGTCCTGCCTGCTTGAGCGACCTGCTTCAGCTATTTAATTATATTTCTTTAACTGATTGTACTATAATTTTACAATATTATCCCTGATGAGACATTTTTCCAATTATTTCAACTGTGATTTTACTATCTCATTTTTGTAACTGTTTCGACTATGATTTTACTATCTCAGTCGTCCTTTTGGTTGTCCTACCTGCTTGAGCTGCCTACTTCTACTCCTGACCAATCACAACTTTCAAAAACAGGCAGTTGTTCATCATCGTGCTTGCTTGAGCTACCTGCTTCAGCTGCTTAATTATATTTCTTTAACTGATTGTACTATAATTCTACAATATTATCCTTGATGATTTTAACTGACATTTTCCCAATTATTTCAACTATGATTTTAGTGTCTCATTTTTGTAACTGTATCGACTGTGATTTTACTATCTCAGTCGTCCTTTTGGTTGTCCTGCTTGCTTCTACTCCTGACAAATCACAACCTTTCAAAACAGGCAGCTGTTCATCATCCTGCTTGCTTGAGTTGCTTAATTATATTTCTTTAACTGATTGTACTATAATTTTATAATATTATCCCTGATGAGATATTTTCCAATTGTTTCAACTGTGATTTTACTATCTCATTTTTGCAACTGTTTCGACTGTGATTTTACTATCTCACCTCGATCAATTATTTTAAGTCACGTAAAATGAGATATCATATTTTAAATCCAAATTTAGTTATATGAATAAAAATGTCTATATAAATAAGTGGTGGTCATACCCACTACTAAATCTTTTGGTTGTTTTGCCTGCTTGAGCTTCCTGCTTCAGCTGCTTAATTATATTTCTTTAACTGATTCTACTATAATTTTGTTATATTACCCATGATGAGACATTTTTTCAACTGTTTCAACTGTGATTTTACTATCTCATTTTTGCAACTCTTTCGATTGTGATTTTACTATCTCTCCCCGATCAATTATTTTAAGTCATGTAAAATGAGATATCTTCTTCGGTATATATAAGAGTGAATCCTACTTTTCGCTGTCCTGCCTGCTTCTGCCACAACCTTCCAATGCAGG
>JBCEWC010012033.1:0-16180 GCA_038996855.1 Solanum aculeatissimum
TTTTTCCTTCTAAAAATAATTAAATAATTAAAATTTATTTTATAAAAGGTATAGTTAATTGATGCTCCATAAACTTAAGAATCAAATGTTAGTAGAAAACTTTTGCCTATTTTTTTAGGCTTTTCTATAGAAAACTTTTGCTATTTTTGGGACTTCTTTTGATTATATTTTTTCAGGACGTTTTTCTGATTCTCTTTACTATTATTTTGCCTATTATTTTAGATTTAAAAGAAATAAAATTTTACAATATTTTGGAACTTTTTTGTAATAACTTTTGCAGGGGAAGGTGACATCCCAAAAAGAGCCGATTTTAACCCTAGCCCGCCGTCAGTAAACAAAACGCCACCAACAGTCAACCATGGTCGTTCTGGCCAGTGGTCTTCCAGCTATGGCTGCGGGAACACCCGTAGTAGTCAAGTCGTATGCAGATACGTTGAAACAAGTGAAATCACAAGTTAAATCGATCCCCATGAAGGCAGTAACCTACCTGCACGGGGAACCGCAAGTGATTTGGGACCAAGTGGAGGTGGATCAAATGATTATTAATGAGAGTCTTGAATACGCAGTTATTAGGAAGTTCTCGTATGGGTGGCCGGACATCCATGAGTTATGAAAACTAATACCGAAACAATGTGAATTGAAGGGTGAGTGCAAGATTGGGTTGCTCTGTAATAGGCATATCCTAATCAGGGCATCATTCTTGGAGGATTACGTGCACTTACTATCCAAACCTGTTTTTTACATTGCCACAAAAAATAGCTCGTTTGCGATGAGAACGTTCAAGTGGGATCCAATGTTTAATGCGGAAGAGGAGACCACGACAGCAGTAGCATGGATCTCCTTCCCGGCGCTACCGCCAAATTTCTTTGGGGAAGAAGCGATCTTCTCATTACCAAGTGCAGTCGGAAAATCGTTGCAAGTGGATTTAGCGACCAAGAATCAAATCAGGCCTAGCTGTGCAAGGGTCAAAGTAGAATTTGATTTACTAAAAGAATTTCCAAAAAAGATAAAAATTGGGGTAAGGAAGTCAGAGGACCAGCTCATAGAAAGGTGGATCACCATCAAATATGATTATATGCCAAAATATTATAAGAACTGTATGATACAAGGGCACGATGAGCAATAGTGTTATGTGCTACACCCGGAACTATATTCTGACAAAAAAGAGAGGGCTACACAAGGGGAGGGCATGTACAACAAGGGAGAGAAGGCAAAAGAGAATGTGGTAATGACAAAAACTATAGAATCGAATAATGAAAAGGAGAAAATAGAGCCAAAACGCATCCTGCAGGGAGGAGGAATAACAAAAAAGGAGTGGCAATGTACGAGTATTATCTTCAAAAATAAGTATTCGGCATTACAAAAGGAACATGGAAACTCGGATGGAGATGTGCCAGAAACGACGACAAGACAGGACCTAGAAAAGAATAATAAGCTAACTCAAACAAGTGGAACTAACAACAAAGGAAAACAAATAATGCAACTGCCACAACAAAATGAGGAGGATGAGGTGCAAATTATCAATGATAAGGTAGTAAATGTGAAAGCCATGACTCAAGAGGAGGAAGGAATGAAAGAGGGGAGTAATGACACACTACAGCAAGGCTTAGAAAAGGAAGACCTACAAAGAGATGAAGAGGTGGTATCAAATATGGGAGCACAAAATACTCCCAGTGCAGGGGAAATGAATATGGAGATTGACCCTAACTCCCCTATCAGAAAGGTAACAAACCAGAAGAAATTGAAGAGGGTGAAAGGCAAATTATGGAAAGAAAGGATAGAGAAGAGGATGAAGACATTGATTATAGTATTCATCTTATTAGTCAGGCAGGGGATCTATCACCAAGGCAAACGTCGAGGCTACGGAATAGTGCCAAAAAGGCTAGATCTTTTGTCCCTCTTCAAGTGAAAACAAGGCGCAGTACGGATAAGATTTCCGTTAGTGATCAATGATAGAAAAAATGTTATTCTGGAACATTAGGTCTGTCAATACTCAGAATTCGATGGATAGACTAATGAATCTGAATAGACGAAATCATTATTCACTTATTACTTTAATGGAGCCTTTTCAGGATCCATCATATATTAAACAATACAGAATAAAGTTGGGGTTTGATCACGCAGGAGCATTTCGTTCCAGAAAAATTTGGTATTTTTGGAGAGCTGATTGGGAAATATTATCCGTGAATGATGCGATTCAACATGTGATCCTGACTTTTAGATGGAATAACTCGATTTTCTGGATTACTGGGGTTTATGCAAGATGTAGGGCTCTAGAGAGATTAGAATTATGGGAAGAATTGCAAGATCTCAATGAAATTTGCAACTGTCCATGGATTATAGGGGGAACTTTAATGTAATTGTAAACGAAGAAGAGAAGCTTGAAGGATTAGAGTTTGAGCAGAAGAAGGCTAATGATTTTAGTTACTTCATTTCCAATTGTGACTTAGAGGATCTTCGATTCACCGGTAGCAAATGTACTTGGTGGAATGGTAGAGTGGGAGGAGATTGTATTTTTAAAAGACTTGACAGAATTTTGGTGAACCAGAAATTCCTGGATATTTTCCCTGCTGCCGAAGTTACTCATATTATTAGAGAAGGATCAGATCATGCGCCTTTACAACTACTATGTAACACTGATCATGAATCGATTAAGAAATCGTTTAAATTTCTGAGTTTCTGGACGTCTTATAAAAAATTTAAAGAAGTTGTTAAGGAGAACTGGAAAGTTAATTTTGAGGGTAGCCCTTTCATCATACTGCAAGCCAAGATGAAAAAAATCAAAAAAGCTTTGTCTAAGTGGAGCAGAGAGGAGTTTGGGAACGTGTTTCAACAAGTATCTACCATGGAGGATATAATTAGAGTAAAAGAAGTACAATTAGAAATGGACCCTAGTGCAGCAAATAGGGTAGAATTGAAAAGGGTGGAGGCAGAGTTGAAAAGATTTTTGGGCCTACAAGAGGAATTTTGGAAGCAAAAATCAGGGATGAGATGGTTCAAAGATGGTGACAGGAACACACAATTTTATCACTCCTATGTTAAGGGGAGAAGAAAAAAACTTCATATATCGGAGATAATGAATGAGCAAGGGGGGTTGGTAAACACACAAAGACAGATAGGGGAGGAAGCAGTGGAATTCTTTGCAAATCAATTCAAAGAAGACAATATCAGTACTGATTATTCTATGCTGAAACATATCCCAACCTTGATCACTGAAGAGGACAATGAACACATGACCAAACTACTTGAAAAGGAGGAAGTCAGAGCAGTGGTATTCAAACTGAAGAGAGACAGTGCATGCGGTCCTGATGGATTTACAGGAACCTTTTTCCAAGTATGTTGGGACATTTTAGGATATGATCTTACTAAAGTTGTGAAAGCATTCTTTTGTGGACATGAATTGACAAAATTTATTACTCATACAAATTTAATATTGATCCCAAAAAAAGAAATAGTGAGATCATTTGCAAATCTAAGACCGATTAGTCTGAGCTCTTTTGTAAGCAAAATCATATCAAGAACCCTACATGGAAGACTGGAAAGAGTACTCCCCAAAATAATTTCGCAAAACCAATCAGAATTTCTAAAAAGGAGAAATATTGCAGAAAATGTGTTGCTTGCTCAGGAGATCATTCGGGATTTCAATAAGAGAAATAAGGAAGTGAATGTGGTTGTACAGTTGGACATGGAAAAAGCCTATGACCGAGTGTCATGGATTTTTTTGACCAAAGTCCTAAGAAAATTTGGATTCTCGGAAGGTATTATTGATATGATATGGAGACTACTTTCTAATAATTGGTACTCAGTATTAGTTAATGGAAAATCTCATGGATTTTTCCAATCTTCCAGAGGTTTAAAGTAAGGTGACCCCTGTCACCCACACTTTTCATTATCGCTGCTGAAGTACTATCAAGGAGTCTGAATAACCTAAATGAAGACAGTGAATTTAAGGGGTTTGGGCTGCCTAAGTGAAGCCCAAAAATCAACCATTTGGCGTACGCAGATGATACAATCCTGTTTGGTTCGGGTGATAGAAGCTCCATTATTAAAATGATGAATGTGGTGAGGGATTACGAGAGAATATCTGGGCAGAAGGTTAACAAAAATAAAAGTCATTACTACCTACATGATAACTCTCCTCTAAGTGTTTCTATAAGGTTGAGAAGGTTAACTGGTATCAGTCAGGGCAACTTCCCGTTTACGTATTTAGGATGTCCAGTGTACTATGAAAGGGGACGAGCAATCTATTTTGAGGATATGTTGAGAAAGATTTCTAGAAGGGTGTTATCTTGGCATAACAAAATACTATCAGCAGGAGGAAAGGAAACACTCATAAAACATGTGTTACAATCCATTTTGATTTATCTTTTATCAGTAACTAACCCTCCAAAGAGAGTCATAGAACAGGCACATCAGATACTGGCAAGATTTTTCTGGGGTGGCAATGGTGGGATAAAAGGAAAACATTGGGTTAAATGGGTGGATTTGTGTTACCCCAAGGAGGAAGGAGGGTTGGGTTTTAGATCGCTTCAAGAGATTAACAAAGTACTACTTGTCAAGTTATGGTGGAAGTTCAAGACTGAAACAGGATCTCTTTGGGCTGCATTTATGTGGAATAAGTACTGTAAGAAACATCACCCTGTTGTTATCTACAGTAGAGGGGCATCACAAATTTGGAGAAGTTTGATGAGAGTTAGGGAAGATGTGGAACATAAGAATTGGTGGCAGGTTAAATCAGGCAACTCCAATTTTTGGTTTGACAACTGGACTAAACTGGGTGCATTATATTTTATAGAAGACCAGAGGGTGATAGATGAGGAGTTAGAAGTCAAGGACATGATTACTAATGGGGCATGAAACAGGGAGAAATTAATTGGATGTCTGACAGAGGAGATGATTGACTTTATTATTGACAATATCAAGCCAAGGCTAGATAGTGTTAATGATAAGCCATGGTGGATGGGGGATTCATCGGGAACATTCTCAGTAAAAACAGCATACAGATTAATAAGAAATAAAAAATTTCAACAAGGATGGAGCTCTAAATTATAGGATAGGGGAGTACCTTTCAAGATTTCTTTCTTCCTGTGGAAAGTGATCAAAGGAAGAATATCAACTGATGATATTTTAAAGAAGATGCATATCAGGATGGCCTCTAAGTGCTACTGTTGTGAGGATGGAGGAGAGGAAACAGTGAAACACCTTTTTCTAACAGCTCCCATAGCCCAAAAGCTATGAAAGCACTTTGCTACTTGTGCAGGTATTCATATAGAAGGGAGGCAGTTGAAACAAATTATTTATGAATGGTGGAATCTGGAAGCCCCAGCTAAGCTCAGTCAAATTTTTAGTTCAGTCCCTACCGTAATAATATGAGAGCTATGGAAAAGGAGAAATATCAGGAGGTATGGAAAGGGACACTCACTGGAAAGGATGGTTCAGCAGTGTCAAAAGACATTTCAGCTCATAGCTAAAGAAAAGTTCTCATGGATAAAGGAAACACCGAGTCGATGGGTTGAACTGGTAGACTGCCTAAGAAATTATAGGCCTCAGCTCTACCATCATATAATGAGCTGGAAACTACCAGACGGGGGATGGATGACATGCAATAAGGATGGAGCAAGTAGGGGTAATCCCGGACAAAGTGCTTATGCCTTCTGCCTAAGGGACTGGGAGGGTAATCATATATACGCCCAAGCCCAAAACATAGGTATAAGTACCAATCTAGTGGCAGAAACCATGGCCATTTTACATGCCCTAAAATATTGCAGAGAAATGGGGTATCATATGATTAAATTGCAAACAGATTCAAGTATATTAAGAGATATAATCATGAGGGTATACAGACGTTCATGGGAGGTGGTGGAGAAAATTGAAAAAATACAAAGCATAATCAAGCAATTGACAGTGCAGGTAATACATATCTACAGAGAAGTTAATCAATTGGCAGACAGTATAGTGAATGAGGATTTTGATGATACGTAATTAAAACAGTACAACCAGTTTAGTCAGCTACCCAGCAAATGCAGAAAGATTATCAACATAGAGAAACAACAGATCCCATACATCAAAGTTAGAACCAGGGCCATTAATAGTCAAAGTCCCAATTAGATACAGGATACGATACTGGAATACTAGAGGATTATTTACAATACAAAAGCAGATATACACAAGCTAAATACAAAAGACACAACTAATAGACAGGACAGGCAGGAGCAAAAGTTATGGACAAACCATCGTATCCTTCAAAAATAGGGGTACATCATCCGTTACTGGAATCAGAGTTGAAAAAGAGCTTCATGCAGCCTATAGATCTGAGGGGAGACGCACCATTTGCTACAATACCAGGGAGCCAAGTAAGGAGAATGGAGAATGGAGAATAGAAAGCATAAAAAATAAAAGAGTAAGCAAAAAACTTACATTTCAAGATGAATGGTGATGACTAGTTGCTGCTCCAAGTGCAAAGATGGACATGGAGGTGCGTCAGAAAGAGGTCTAAAAAACAAAACACATCAGATTCAACATAAGGGGAGGAAGAGACAGAAAGGACAAAGACTCACAAAAGGAGCAGAAGTATCCCGAGGAGGATTAGCGAGACAGCTTGGGGAAGATGAAGGGAATGGAAAAGGAAAAGTTGCATCATTTGGGGAAAGAGGAGATACAGTGAGGAATAGGAAAGTGAGGTCTAGAACATCCAAATCTGTAGGTATAATATGTCAACAGATATGGGCCTTGGGCCAACATATGATTTAGTTTATAATTGAGTTTTATTTATTAATAAAATGGGCCTAACAAGTTGGTAATTGTTTTTTAAAAAAAAAACTTTTGCAGGGATTTTTTTTGGCTATATATATTTTTTTAACGTATTTTTGATTTTTTTTTTTACTATTATTTTGCCTATTTTTGGGGGGACTTTTAAAAACCTTTTTTTCCTTTTTAAAACTTTTTTTGTCAAGTCTATTTTAGTTGAAAAAAAATTATTCAAAATTTAACTATAATAAAAAAACCTTCTCTTTTTTACTATATATATTATAATTAATATTTAATATTATTCAAAATAATAATATAATAATTGAAGGAAAAGACGACTTTGTCTAAAGAGAAGTCTTTTAATGAAGGGCAAAAAGTTCAAACAATATTTCTAAGAGCCTTCACACTTTTAATATAGTATAGATATAGATATAAATATAGATAGATAGATAGATAGATATAGATATATGTGACACCATTTGAATTGACACAGTATAAAAAAAATTTTAATATTAATATTTCTAATTATAATAAAATAATATTTTTTTTTACCAGACTAAAAAAAAGAAAAGAATATCACAAGAATAAAAATATTTTGTTTATATAAAAAAGAATCGTCTGTTCAACAAAACTCAAGTGAAAAGTTGGCTGAAATAATATAAAATCTAGAAAAGAAGTCGATCTGAATTGGATAATATCGGCTAGAAAATGGTAAGTCCATGTGGGTTAGTGCGTGGCCCTACATTTACAATGCAGATTTCAGACCACACTAAGCTTGCTTTTTAACATATGATATCAAATTAAATAATATTAAATTGCAGTTTGTTAAGACTTATAATTTGAATTTTTTAATTTGTATATTTTTCTCCATAAGCATGAAATCTTTCAAGTTGTGAAAACTATTAAAATTTTACTAATTTTTATAAAATGAATAAATAATAGTTCATAAATAAGATATCGAAATATTCTAAGATATCATGTTGATAAATCGCATATGTCCATGCTACTCTTATAAATATGTGATTACAAACTTTCAAATAAACATAATTTTTTAAAGATCCATTAGTGCAAAATAATAGTTACTAGTAATTTTTCAATAGAAAAAAGGGTCAAAAATGTCTTTGTACTATCAGAAATGAGAAAAAATACTCTTCATTTATACTTTAGGTCATTTATGCCCTTGTATTGTCAAAAATGGGTAAAAAAATGCTCGATACTAACGGAAAAGGGTCAAAAATGTCTTGATTTATATTTTGGTCCAAAAATATCCTTGTCAATGATACTTTGGTCCAAAAATACTATTATTTTACCAAATTGATCATAAATATCCTTCTTTAAATGAATGTATATATATATATTTTCTTTTAAAACATATTGTATTCCTAATAAAAATATTATTTTTAGAGAATTCTTTTCTTATTTTATTTTTTAAAAATCTCATTAACTAATAAAAATGTAAGAAAATAATTATTCTCTTAATCTCATTTTATCAGTTAAAATAGAACATCGTACTTCTGTAACAAATAATATATGTCATAAATATAAGATTATAGTATAAACTCAACTTTAATTTTTGAGATTTAAAGTATTTTTACGTTGTTTCCAAATACATGTCACTTTCTATGTTCCATTTTATGTGACACCGATAAAATTTTAAGACTCAATCAATTTATAGTTTTTAAATATATAAAAAAAGACAAATAAATTAAAATAGAAGACTCACAAGAAAAGTGTAGATATACCCTTAAGCTGCTCAAACAGACATGTCGGAAGAATCATTGAAAAAAAGTATGCATATATCCTCAAGTTGCATAAGCAGGTATATCGACCTAAGGGTGTGTATTGGTTGGTTCGGTTCGATTTTATTTATTATTGGTTCATTTTATCGATTTTCGATTTTTAAATATGCTAAACCAAAAAAATATTTTTATTGATTTTTGATTTATCGGTTTTAAGTCCTTAACAGTTCGATTTTTGATATCCTTAACGGTTCAAATTTCGATTTACCCCAACAAGAATAATAATGAGAATTTGCATTAATAAAAATAGATTGAGTACGAAAGAGTAAAGACTAAATACTAAAATGGGTAACTAACTACTTAAATACGATAAAGATTAAAATAAGTAAAGTACTATTATAGTGTCCTATTATTATTAAATTACTTTTATTTAATATTTATGAAGGAAAAAATAATAAATTATTATAATTTTATTGGGTTATCGATTTACCCAATAGTAAAAATCGTTATCAAATGTTACATTTGATATGCCAGTTCATATTTTGTCCCAAATGAAGAAATAAAATGTTTAAAAATGTTAGAATATCCATTGAAAATAATATATCTATCTCAATGAGATAAAAAAAATAATTCTTTTCATACATTTTTTAAAGATTTCACACATGTATTTCTCTCTTTCCACAATTAGTAGTTGTTGATTAAGAATAGAGAAATTTTCATTTAATTTTTTGTTATTAAATTTTTATTAATGTTGATATGTTATATCCATTTTACAACGAAAAAATATGGTGAAATAGATGGGGCTAATCACTTTTAACAAAATATACGATTTGAACATTTTGAGTGGCGAACTTTTAGTGTATAAAGTTTTTTGCCCTTAATAAGAATGCTCAACACGAATTTTGGTTAGTCAAATTATTAGATTATTAAATAATAATTATGCCTTAATTCTAGAAAAATTGAAAATACACTATATGACCCCTTATGGATATTGAATAATTAAACAAAGAAAAATTCCAATTTCAATTTTACTTCCTCTAATCCATATTAAGTGATTGTTTTGATTTTTTTTAAAAAATATTTTAAAGTTTGAGATAAATATTTTAAAAAAAAAATCATATTTGCCTTTACTTTGTAGGAGATAAATTACACTTTCGAGAATAAATAAAAAGACAATAGTGAAATATATGATTTACATTTTGGCCTTACATATTCTTCTTAATAAGTGTTCATTGTCTCATAAATTCATTTATTATCGAATAAAGGAAAAATTTTGCATGGTGCGAAACAACTAGTGACCCAAACTATTTATCTTCTTACCTCACTTTCCTATTTTTATTTTGCTCGTGATGTCATGTTGACATCAACATGAATACCATGAAATAATCCTCTCTAATACTCCGACGGTATATATATATGTATATACTATATTAGTAAAAATATAATTCATTAAATTCTTTTAAATTTAGATGAGTTATCATTTGCTTAATTATTAATTAACTCAATTTATTTAGTGGATAATTCATGCCCATAAAAAGTTTTGTTGATATGTAATTAAAATTGACCCATGAGAAATTTGTCAAAATATTTTTATTTTATTTTATATGTTATATATAGTCATATAATTTAATAAATAATAGTTTATTAGGCACAAAACAATAATAAAAGAAAAAATAAGTTAATTAAAATTATTAGAATTGGTGGCATTGTGTTATGACGTGTATTTTAGTCCAAGTAACTTTTTGATTGACCATTTGTTAACTCAAACTTATTTTGACACATCAAAATTTAGCTCAACTCGTCCATTTTGACATCTTTATTGTTTATCTCTGCCACCTTCCAACACGCTCCACCTTCATGATGACCCTCCATAACCCTACCTTCATCTTCGACCTTTAGATATTTAATTACTTAGATTGTACATAAATATCTTTTAGATAATATTTTTTCGCTTATCATACACTAGCTAGAGAAATTAAAAAAGAAAAAAAGCAACCTAATAACATCAACAATATAACAAATGATATTAAGAGGTGGTTGTTTGCTAACTTTATTTTTTTATTCTCACGTAGTCTTTTTTTATCTTTGTGTCTAATTAATAATTGAATAATCAAATTAAAATTGATAAATATATATATTAGATTTAATGTGTTTTTATTTTAATAATTTAAAATTAATTAATTTAATTTATTTAATTTTAATCAATAACCGATCAAAATTGACCTGATGCAAACATCCCAAAGAAGAATTATCATTCAACAATTGACTACAAAATCAAAATTAACCCTAGCTGGTGCCCTCCATGAAGTTAGAGCCTTTTTAGGTTTTCCACATTTTGCCATAATTTTGTTTCCCTTTTATGTCAATAAACATATTACTAGTCCAATCAAATACGTATAAGTAGATCCTAAAATACGTAGTATAATACGTACGTACAAGAAACCAAGGCAGCCATTTCTATTCTGAAACTTACCTAATTTTTTTCTTCAATATTTGGATTATTTAGTCAATTAATTTTTCAACAAAATTTCTAAGTGAATATGTTTTGTTATATATAACAACTTTGTTTTCTTTTTTTTTAAAAAAAAAATGATAATTGCATATTGCAATGTTTGAGTTAACTTGACATACCTCAATTTGAATATTTATTATCTTCCATCAATAAAAATACTGTGTAACTCTGTTCGCCTTAAAATTGAAACTTTGATCTTTTATTATTTTTATCCATTTTATTGATAATTGTGTGATCAAAAGTGACAAAATAATTAAATTCTCTGTGATAATAATTTGAAAATACTTTGAAAATTGACATTTACTTGTCCTGCTCGACCCATTAAGGTCTAAGGAGGGAAAATCAACAGTAGTGAAGTTAAAAAAAAATTATTAAAGAGATTTAAATATTAAAAAGTACACACGGAAAGAAGTTAAAAAGGATTCTAACATTATTCTTTATCTTTTGGAGCTTTAGGAGTGAATGATGTGATTGCTGCTGTAGTGTGTGTTTTAGTTACTGACTATGTGACGCGGTTCTACTACAGTCGGCCTAAGGTGGCTTTTCCGATTGCTCTTTTGACAACTTCAAGATGGGTTTTACCTGTGGTCTCTTCATCGATGCCTTTAAACTTGCCAGCCGAATTAATTGCAACAGTTTTGCAGCTGTAAGTAATTTTTGCGTGCAATTTCCTCCTTTTGGGCTGTTTCCTTAAGGGCTTGTGGATATACAAGTCATAGAAATAGTGAAGTTCTTATTCCAACTGTGTTGATGTTGTCTCATCTTTCAGAAAAATGATATGAGAGTAACTCATTTCTTGTGCCTTGAAATCTACTAATCACCTTAGTTTGTTTACTATGCTTTGGGAATTGATGGAAGTTAAAGAGTAAATTGATGGAAGTTAAAGCATTACTCGGTACAAGTTCAAGAAGTAAAAAGTTCTCTTTTTCTTACTCCTCCTAGGAGTTCCCACTTTTTCTTTTGCTCCCTTGATGACTTGTGTCCAGCTTACCATTTGAGCAAGAGCAACCTAGTCCAAGAAGTAAAAAATGATGCCAAAATAAAGGCATTTTTAAGTGAATGAACTTTGAGATATGCTCTTCCCTTATTTATATGCCCAGAATATGAGCTCTAACAAGAATCTCTTCTTTAGAAAACTGGGTAAATATTGAAGAAGTAGAAGCTTGGGTAGCCTTTAATAGGATTTAATATTCTGGCCTTAGACATGTGATGAAGGTTAAAATGCCTTCACTACCCGCAACTATTGAAGTGAATTCTAAAATGCCCTGATGGGTTATTTGCACTCCAACTACTACGAAAATAATTCTAGAATAGCAGCCTTTTGTTTTTGCTAATAAGCATACATTAAGAAAAAAGATTTTAGGAATAAAGTCATAGAGCGAGGTCATGAACTTTGATGTATGAATAGCGTTTAACTAAAGTTAATTCTACTGGTTTTATATAGTGTCCGGCAAGATTTTGCCTAACTTGTGATCTTTCTCAGAGTGTACTGCGTTGTTCAAGAAGCTGGATAACCTGCTTTCAATATTCATTAGTTTTTTTGCTGAGGATATGAGAAGTAGCTTTTTCTCTATGGTTTTGGCTAATACTTATCTCATAAGCTATCTTTGGGGTTGCGTCCAAGTTCCATTACTTAATATGGATCTCTTCCAAACCCATCTCTGTTCTTGGTTTACTCAATATTGGGCCTCCATATCATATTTTTCATACTCTAGATGTACAATCCTGGACATGCAGGGGTGGATGGGAGTGTTAGAGACTCACACGGGTTGAGGGCATATGCTGTAACTTATATTCAATACAATAAACAAAATTTGTTTTGAAGGAATCAACACCTCTGGTCAAAAACTCAAGACGAAGGACCTACTTTTGTTTTATTTTGGTGTAAAGAAGATTTTGTAAATGATAAGAGTCTCTCTTAGGCATTATTGAATTTCTGTAAGAAGAACAAAGATTCATCTTTGGATGGCTTCCAGCACAGCCTTTGTGCTGGACATTTATGTGGAACTCTTACCTTTCTGGAAAAAAAAATCAAGTTTGGTAGACCTCCAACTGTCACTGGAATTTTATTTAAGAAAATGTTTCTTGAGACATCTGTGGATATTGCAGCCTTGGAGTTCCCAATAACTGGATTAGAGAACTTTTCAATAAGGTTGTTGATAAGCTTACCTCTTGAAGATCTTTTGAGATTGCTAAGGCTTCCTGGTACACTTACAGTTAACCTATTTGAATCCAAGTAAATTTTTTTAGAGAATTCAATTTCCCAATTCATCCTGGATTGGACCAAGTACGTATTTGATCTCCACTCAATACAGTTCACCCTGATTTTGCAACAGACAGAAATTATTAAATGGAGAGTGAAGCTTTTGTTTTAGTTATGGGATTAATGGCGAGATATCTCTGGGTTTTGGTTATGGGATTACTGCAGATATTGCTAATATACTGCAGGACCACAGAGAGTGAAACTTTTGTATTTGCAAGGTGCGATTATGGAAGCTGTCATACTGTCTTTGTCAGTGAATGGAACTATTGAATTAAGAAACTTTCCATCTGTCATGACCTGTGAGGGTGAAAAATGGATTGCATTTGTGCTTTCAATCTACAGTAGATCTGTTCATTGTGACAACTCAATTCAACTTGGTAACTAAAAGAGACTTAAGCTAGCAGTTCAATATTTTACGCTGCTCTTCGTAGACTATTGAAGCTGATATATGATCACCAGTATTATACTTTTACATCTTATATATTAAATTCATCACATATACACACTCAAAACTGGGAACATGCACAAGAGACAGGCACAAGAAATAACAGAAGTCCGAATCTTGGACCAAATGATTTTTGTCAACTCAATTGGTGTCACCCCAATTTGCCAACACCAGGAGCAAAAGGCAGCACTACCTGTACAAAATTTTAAATGGCATCAAACTTGAGTTGGCAAACTGGCAGTCATTGTAGATATAAACTCACAGCACACACAAAAATACACTAATAGTAATGGATACATGAGTTGTTTACTTCATTTTTCAACATTCATCATAATTTCCAAATGTTGGTCCTCCTTGTGAATTCTTGATTTATTTTACTTGCTAATGAAATTCTCCTTGATTTAATTTTATTATGGAAAAATCCATTTCTACATTTATACATGGTGTAGACAAGAGAGTAATCATTTCTATTCCTGAAATGGGAAACAATTTCTCCATATTGCATTAGAATGTTCTAAAAAGTTGGATAACTACCCTCGCATAAACCTTGTTACATCATCTGCGAAGAAATTCATGCTTGATCTTCTTGATATTTCCAGGACATCTTTCATGTTCAGCCTTTCATTAGGAGATTCAGCTGTGCAATTCAATGCCAACTCCAAAATAGAGGACAGACAACACAACTTTTTCTCAAAATCAATCTCTTCTGGTTGCAATAAGGTGTCATCAATAATATCATCTGGTGTGACAGGTAGTGACTTACAGACCCAACTCCTCTTGTTCAAATTTTCTTGAAACATTTCCTCATATGGCCTCTTCCTTGTGAAAGTTTTCATGAGCAGAATGCCATAGCTGTACCCATCACATCTTCTGGAAACTAATCCTACTAAACCATACTCTGATCCAATATCACCAGAGTAATTAGTTTTTTGAACAAATAAAGAATTTAAAATAATATCTATATTTACACCCAAGAGTGTGGCCTAATAGTCAGTGAAGTGCATTAAGAACCATGAGGTCTTGGGTTCAAAATCACAACAAAGAGACAAATATACTAGGTGGTTTCTTCCCATCTATTCTAGCCTTACCGGACAGAGTTACCTGACACATATTGCTAGTAAGAGCTGGCAGGTATTATGTGGTTTATCAAAAAAGGAAAAAATCTATATATTTTCTAGATATTAAAAATAGTTGAATCTAAATTGAGTAGATTAAAAAGAGAGAAAAAAAAGGAACGGAAGGTATAATGGGAATGAAACAAGAGTAAGGTAATAAATTGAAACAATATGACCTCAAGATTCTTTTTCTTTTATCATTGTAGATGCATGAATATATTTGACATAGTCATATTTCAAATTTATCAGTACCATTTTTTTCATGCATAACCAGTGATTTTACAATTTTTTTTATAATTCATCCACTCAAGCTCTCACCCAGTAAATTAATTATTTATTTGCTGTAAAATACAACTTCATATGTGATACTATAAGGACTAAGAGAAAGTTACCTGGTGCAATGTAGCACACCGTAGCAAGTGTTTTATTATGGGGTAATAGATTTCCCTTCTCCTAATAACTTAGCCAGGCCAAATTCACTCACTTTTGTCGAGCCTTCAAATCACTGTGCACAATAACTGTGGCATAACCATGATGGAGATATTCCAAAGCAGATGCAACACCAATCATTATGTCATGTCTTTGGATCATATTCAAGAAGTATTCATCAGAATGTAACCCTAGCTCCAGACTCCCATTTGGCATGTACTCTAGAAATAATCCATGTTAGTACAACTGCTGATAACTTTGGTAAGATTCCTATGAAAGATAAAGTAGGCTCTACAAATCTCCAACTGCAGTTGGAATACTCCCTGAAAGATGATTCCTGGACAGGTCTATGGATGTTATGGCTTTCAACTTTCCTAACTCTAATGTATCTAACCAACCAGGGAATTATTTGACAAGTCAAGATCTTTGAGGCTCCATAGACTCATGGGTATGTTAGTGATCCTATTTAAATTTAGATAAATACGCATTACCAATGCAATATGGTATTGGACCCGAAATCTGATTATAAGACAAAGAAACCAAGCCTAAGGATGATAATTTGCAAAGGGAGAATTATGCACATGAACAAATATATACTAGTTAATTAGTTAAAATCGTTATAATTTGAATTAAGTACGGCTGACCACTAACATCTTTGTATAATTAAGTACGGCTGAACACTAACATCTTTGTATAATGAACTGTATCAAATATATAACCACTGCAAATTGTATAGCCAATTATACAAATGTTGTTGGCACTGATCCACTCAAGTCATTGCTGAATAGTTACGAAGTGTTTAAGTCACTTAAATTCCCAATTCCTAACGGTACCTGGCCCTACTTTGAGGACAATATAAATAAAATTTCATAACAGAAGTGGAGAGATTGCCAATTGAATCTGGAAGAACACCATTCAGAGTTAGGAATT
>JBCEWC010012034.1:0-16179 GCA_038996855.1 Solanum aculeatissimum
AGCGAAATAGCGAAAAAAGAGAATTTAGTAATTTTTTTAAATGGTAGGGAATAATTGTAATTAAGTTTTCAAATGTTATGTATTTCTGTAATTTCTCCTATTTTTTATGTAAATGAAAAGTGAGTTATATTTCATGTAAACAAACTTTTTTATTATATATATATATATATATATATATACTAGTTTTGTTCTATGCGCTTTGCGCGTGGTCAAAGCGTGTATCTCATCTGGTAACAAACATTACACAGAAAAATTAAATTTAATTATTAACAAATGAAAAGTTAAATAATTTATTACAAGAGTAATTTTGATAAATTATTTATTTATAAAGGTTCTATATATCATGGTAAATTAGAATTTTCCTTAACTGTTATAGCGTAATTTCTTGATTCAAATAAGGAAGGTGTAGAAGTCTATTAAATAAAAAAGATTTAGGAGTCTTTTCACGGCTAGTAGTCTCATTTATTTTCATATAATATTTAAAAGTCAATATTATAAATATAATTAGATAAGAATTTAAAGAAAAATGATGAAAAAATGATTTTGTCTAAAGAAGAATTTTTTAACGAAGGACAAAAAGTTCAAACAATATTTTTAAGAGTGTTCACACTTTTAATATAGTATAGAAGATATATAATTGTCCCCCCAAATTAATCCGCTAGCTAATTGAAGAAACGGAGCCTATCTTAGCAACCAACTAAAAAAAAAACAGGAACACTCAGAGCCACGAGAAGGGACATTCCGCACCAAAAACGGATGTTTACATCAGTGGATCAAGCAATGGAAGCCCAAACCCGATTGTCAATAGATGATATTGGGCCAGAAGGAGCCATACGGTCAAACAGCCCAATACATAATTAAAGCACTATTAGCTAGTTTATAAAAGATAGGGAGGCTCTCAATCCCTTCTACCTTGCCAACAATAATTCCACTGAGCTTACGGTCCTGAACACTTTCACCAACTATCTTATAAAATATGTATACAAAGCATATACATCAATAATATATATTCGAGTATATTTCATCCATGTTAATAAACTAGTTGACTGAACAAGATATATATATATATGGGTGACTATCCCTAAAAGATAGCTATGTTAGTCATGTAAATATATTTTAAAATTGGTATAGTATTATCTATTGTCACCATCCTGCGAGAAGACTAGACGGTTTGCATAATTGAATATTAGAGAAAATATATATAGATTTGTCACTGCTAATAACTAGAATTAGCATTGATTAGAGAAATTAGAAACAGAGGGAACAAGTTACATATAAACGAAAAGAGTGAATTACATGCATGATAATTAGGGAGTTTAAAGCTAAGTGAGTCAATTAATTAATTAACTTCCCCGAAAGTCACCTAGCTAATTGTAGATTAGTGATCACATAGAGTTGTCTAGTTGTTGATCCAACACATTACATAATTCTCTTATATCCATCGAAGGATCGATACACACTGATGACGATGTATTAGAGCAACATGCTGCTGCTACTTCTGCCTGTGATGGTGTTGCTGGTGGCATAGGGTGGTGGTGATGGTACTGCTGCTGCTGCTGCAGGGTCGATATACGAGCTTGAACGTAAGCTAACTCTGCTTGCAATGTCACAGCCTGCACGCCAGCACATTACACATGAAAACCAAACCAATGGTGATTTAAAGTAGTGAATTTAGTTGATCACGTAAAGGTTAGTACCTTGTTTTGTCATGGTAACATTATTGGAGTAGTTCAATTTAAAGTCCCCATATATTAAAAACGTATTCACGTGCTAAATGACAAGATTAAGATTCTTCGTGGAATTGCACAGAAGCTACTTGTCAGAAAAAGTCTAATTTCGTTCATAGGAAGTCAACATTTTTCTTATATTATAAGAATCACTTGCAACTATTCTAAAACTTAGCTTCTTGATTACAGGAAACTCTATAAAAGTCCAAATAGTATGCTATATTATTTCCATTATCTCAAAATATTTGTCACATTTATTATTTTTAAGAGTTAAACTACATGAAAGATCACTTATATGCTCAATAATTTTAGCAATATTTTGTTCACTTCCATGAAAGACGACAAATGAATAAAAAAGAAAGTAAATCAAATTATTGATGTATTGAATATTTCTCGAGCTGCTAAAGTTGATTAGGCAAGGTTACTTGTTAACTCCGGCAAGCAAGAAAACACTGTACATTTATATATAAAAGTCCACATCAACCAACTATTACATTAGTCCAATTTCTAGCTATCTCCCCTGTGGGCTGTGAGTAAACAGTACACCTTACTCAATATAGGGTGGGGGGCACTCACAAATTGTTCAAGTCATAGTCAATAATTCTTCAGCCTTGAATTTATAATCAATGTCGGTAGGACATCAAATAAGTACACAATAACATACAAATAAAATTCCACAAAGTAGCATTTGGAGAGATAAAGTGTACGCAAACTTTATTATTATACTTCACAGAGATAAAAAGGTTATTTTTTAAAACCCTCAAATATATTCAATTCAGTAAAAAATAATAAATATAGAATAATGATTAAAACGAAAAAGCACGATAAATTCTAGATACAAATAAATGATCTTTAGTTTTCAACCCCGCACATGCAAGGCCATCAGCTTTTCAAATGTCCTGAGTTTTAATAATATAATATACATTCGACTTCTGTTTAGGTCAAGTTTGTCAAAGAAACATAAATGCATTACTCTTTATTTCAATTTACTTATCTAATGTTGACTTAACATAAAACTTCAAGAAATTAAAAAGTTAAGGCTTTTGAATGTTATACTAAAAATATGTAAATATATATCAAAATATTCTTCTATCTTTTCATATCAAAAGTTGAAATCAAAGAGTTTTCATAAAAAGAAAGAAGCATTCTATTATAAAAGGACAAAAGAAGATAGTAAAACGAACAAATTAAAATAGAATGAGTATATGATATGCCTTAATCAGTAGAAATAATAACTCAAAACTAATTTCTGAAAGAAGAACCTTAGTTTAATGACCACACATGAGATATTATCACTCATTGTTAGTACTAACTTGATAAAAACAATAACTGCCTTCTAATAATTAAGAGTTTTAAGAAATAGTATTAAGAGGCTTTTTTATTTTTAACTAGCTAACTATCAGATCACCTAAAAGACTAAAAAAGATTAGTAAATTTTGAAAATAAGATAAGTTACGTGCTTCCCATAAAAAGGATAAGTGTATATACAACAACAACATATCCAAAAGAATACCTTACCAGTACTACCTCATCGAGATAGAGAGCCTGTTTTTGAGAATTAAGGGTATATATAAGTTTACAAAAATTACCTGTTGTTGAAGGGCTAAGATGTGAGCGACACATCCATAGACAGGGTCTCTAACTCTAGCAAGAGCCTCATAACAAAGAGTAACAACAGTTTCTAGACGTTTATGTGGTGGAATGGTAAGCAAAAGTTTAGAAGCATTGCTAGCTCCAAAGACCTTATGGACAGCAGCAAAATGAGCCATGCCTTGTTGAGAGTCAAAATAAGGTGCAAATATGCAACCTTTCTCACACTTCCTTCTAAGAAACCTGCATGCACCACAAGGCCCACCACTGCTCATGTTGTGATAGTTTCAAATTTTAGTTGTGGGGTATGTGGAATGATGATGAAGAAGAAGAGGAGTAGAAGAAGAGATAAAGATTTGGAAAGATATAGGACTATTTTTTTATTTATAATTGTAAAAGGTAGGTAGGACTACTGCTTGTTGCTGTTTGATAATACAACTAGTTTAGTTTTTTTAGATAAGAAAATAATTAATTAATTAATGTTAGAAGCTTTTTGGTGGTGGGTCACTTGATATACAGCTATGCTACTCCATTTCAACAAAAAAAAAATAATTCAAAAAGGACTTTTTGGGGTCATTTGTAGCTAGTTAGTAGCTAAGTTATTTTCGTAGTAATATTAAATTTTGTATAAATAATATTTATACATTTTAATTTATTTATTTAGTTTTAATTTTATATAGTGTTTAAGAAATTAAAATAAAAGAGATTTTGAAAATCTTGTCCTTTTAAATTATAGGTATGTGAAACGTATATCTTGTCGTGTTAAATAATAAATATATTGCGTGAAAAGTTAAAATTAAAAAATTATTAAAAAGAAAAAAATAAGATATTTGCAATGGAGTGTGATGATTTTTTTTTTTTGTTATTGTATAAAATTCAAGATACGTAATACGATGTTTGATCTCATAACTCTAACTAGCTATAAAAGGACTCTTAAGTTATATGCATTGTAAGAAATAATATTCGATAAACTGCTGTAACAGGAAGAGAGACATTTCTAACTTAACTCTTATGAAATTTTATTTATATGGTCTTCCATCTTCTTGCAACAGTATATAATAAATTGTAGTATTGGCATATATATGAGATGAGAAGTAGTAGAGGGGATTTTAGTAACTCAGTTGGTTGACTAGCTGAACTCCCATAATGTTGGTGAGAGTTCGATTCCTTGTATTGTACGTGACCATTTCCCAGCTCACAATTTTATTTTTTTTTAAAATAACAGATGAGAAGTAGATTACTTTGATTTAAGTACATTTATGGATACATTAATTTTCTTCAACGCTATAAGTATGATAAAATATCTTCATTATTGGGACAAGATTATGTCAGCAAATAAACCCTTCATAAATAGAGGGAAAAGATGTCTTTGGGCTGTTGGTGTAAACTTTGAAGCTAAGGGAAAAGAGAGAAGCACAAATTAAGGGGAGAGGCGCTGCAGCTTGCGTGAAGCAAACATATGCACTAGTGTTACAAGGAGTTGATACACGAGAGTAATAGTTCTATTTTAAATATTAATTCAATATCTGATATTCATTTTAAAAATTCGATTAATCAGGATTCACATTAAAAAAAAAATTCCGTAAATAAAATGTTCTCTGCTTAATCCTACTTTAATGGTACAAGGCCAGAAGTTGTGAATGTATTAGTTTTCACTATGACTTTCCAAAGGCGGAGATCTCTTTTCGAACGGCAAGGCTAGGGGCAAATGCACAAGTTCAATGTCTGTTGTTCCCCCGATAATAAATAGATCAATTGTTTCGAACACAAATTAAATATATATTAAAAACAAAAACTTTTTCGAATAGTCATTAATTAATATTCAATTGAAAAATACAAAACATAAATTTGCGTCAAAAAAGATAAAATTTCTTTTCTAAAAAAATCGTCTTTTTCCCCTTAACGATAAAGGAACTTACGCATGGAGTTAGGGGTGACAATTGGACGGGTTGGGTCAAATTTGAACGAGTTATAATGGATTAAGACAACAAACAGGTCAGAACCCAACTCAACCCAAATTTGCTTGGGTCAAAATGGGTTGAGTAACGGGTTATAGAGCGAGTCAAGACCCAACCCGATCCAATTTTTACTAAGTTTTAATTATTTTATTTATTATTTTTCAATATTTTAGTACTTAATTAAATTATATAGAACATATCAAAATAAAAAAATTTAAAAAGTGTTTTAAAAATATTTTAGCAAGATCTCTCTCGAGTCAATTCGGATTGAATATCAACCCAATTTTAAATAAGTTTAAGTTAAGATGAGTTGAATTAATAAATGAGTTAATTATTAACCCACCAAAACTTTGATGGATTGAGTTTAATGTCATTCGAAATATTTTCAGGACTAACCCGCTTCCCACTACTCAATAGAACAACTTCTCGCTCCATCCACTCTTAGTCAGCTAATCAAGAATCACAAAGTGCGTTGCGCCAGTTGAGTGAAAGCAAAAAATAGTACTATTATTCTATGGCGGAGCAGAGGCGCTATTGGTACTGTTGAGTGACTCCCATTCAATTGTTTGTTACTCAATCCTTCGGCGGAACACCTCATTTCTTTTTCTTTTTTAATTAATTGTCAGTCATTTCAATCACAAATCACACTCAGTTTTCCACTATTTATTGCTACTACTACAGTTAATGAGAAAAATAAAATGAAGGATTGTTTATCCCCCTCAATCAATTTCATATATGCATGCAACAGTGTTGCGTATGAAATGAGATTTTTCCTCCATTACTTGTGGGGTTGTTGGTCGCATGTAAGTCATAGATTGTCAAGAAAATAATGGATATCGATTAGTCATCCGCCAAAGGGACTACACACCTAGTGAGTACTTTTTAATAAATAATTAATGATTTTAGCGATATTTTTTATTTATTATTAAGTTAGGATATAATTAATTTTTATTTTTTATTTTATCCTCACCATTAATTAGTGTATTAATGATTTTTTCAAACTTAATTTAATGTACATTGATATAAATGAAAGGTAAAATGATAAAGTCTATTAGTGTATTAATAATTTTTTAATAACTGTGTAAAATGAAAAGTGTCTATATAATATAGGACGGAGGTAGTACCATTTATAGCAATATATAGCAATACTATGATAAATTTATACTTGTATTAAAAATGAATTATGCATGAAATATAAATGTATTATAAGTGTTTTAAAATATATTGTGCTTATTTGGTAAGAAATTGACACGATGTATTATAAATGTATTAAAGTGTGTGATAAATGTATTATTCATCAATGAAACTTGTATTATATATGTTTTATAAATAGTTATCTGTAATATAAATTAATAATGTATCATAAATGTATAATAAGTGTTCAGTGAAAATAAATTATTATTGCTATAAATGATAAATATTTTTTTAATCTAGTATATCTATGTAAAGTTTAGACTGAATATAAGTGTTGGATGACCAAAATATTTACTAAAAGTTTACCAACTTATTTGTCATTTTAAGTTAAGAAATTACTAATGAGTAAAAATATAATTTTATACTAGGATAAATAAAATATATTTCTATTAGGACTAAGTTTATTGCAGGATACATATTATCATATGCTAAATAATTTAAGACCCTTGGTACGGGCCCAATATAATTTTATATATTTTTTTAGTAAACAACTTCAGTATATTACTTTATAATTTGTTTCAAATATTTATATGATATATATGAGTCATTTACAACCAAACTTAGGAAGACTGAATTCCAAGAATTTCTATGCATAGAGGAGATGGAGAAGTGTGTCAGATTATGAATTAACATATATTCATGTTCAAGGAGTATATAAAATCATCAATTTTCATATACTTTCGCAAGTGGTAGCTATTTCCAGCAGTTGCTATCTTTTATTTGTAATATTTGCACCACAAGCTTTGCATATGATAATATATACAAATCTTTGGTCAACTCAAATATTTTTTTTTTGTGGTTAGTTTTGATGATGAGTTGTGATCCATTTATTGTTGTCTTCAATAAGTAGAAATAGTTTTATTTTATTTTTATGTTAATATTGAAAGTATTTACTAAAAAGTTAATTTCTAATTGCACAAGAATAAAAGCAATCACGAAAGCAACTTTATTTCTATATATAATACTAAATTTAATTAAAAAAATTGATATTGAACTCTAAATATCATGTCGTAAAAGAAAACTTTGAATCTTACCCCCGTCAAAATAACCAATATACATGTTTTTCTTTTTCAGGGTGTTTTTCCCTTTATTTGTTTTAAAGGTTTTTTTTCTTTTATATTTCTCGACATTATCTTTTTCTATTGGCATTTTGTTTTGTTGTTCTTCTTTGCTTTTTAACTCCTCATTTTTCTTTAGTTTGTATTTTAATATTCCTCAGAATTTGAATATCAAACTTTTTTCTTCAATTTTTTTTTTGTTAAATAGTTTATCATATTTAATTTGATATTAAGAAAATATCCTATATAGAAATGAAAAATTAATAACTTTTGATCTTTCTATGAATACATTATCAAATTGTTAATTTCTTGATAGTCAAACATTATTTTCTCTTTTAGTCACTAATTAAGTTTGATATTTTTTTAATAAATAAAAAATATTGGTACATTATTTTTATAACTATTTAATAATCAAGATACGAGCTTTAGTAGTGGTCATATTATATAACTTAATACCAAAAATATGTTTATGCTATAATCCTTAAAAGTATTTTTAGGAAAAAATATTAACTATCCAAACACAATAATTTTAAATTAGTTTAAAATTTTCTTTCTAAAACATGTCCAACACAAGCTTAGCATTTATTATTGTTTGTCAGAAGTTAACCAATAGAAACTCTTTATTTTAACACAATTACAAAAATATCTTTATTGGCCGATAATAAAAGTAAGGACATTTATGGATTCTTCTAGATTCTTTTTTTCATTAATCATACAATTATTATTATTTTTGCCCTTACATAAAGTTAAAATTACTAAAACGTCATTTATCGACCTTCTCATAGCTTTTCTATATAATAGAAATAGAAACTAATACTAGAAACTTAACATTAAATCTATTTCAAGTAAACTATGAGTAGAGAATTTCTACACATTTTATAATAATAGTTGATCAAATATCCACTAAATGTTGAACGACTTTTAAAATTTTAAGAGTAAAAATTTAATAGTTATAAGTTTAATTAATTTCAAAGTCCTAAATACTTGCATCATAATTAAGTAATAATTATTTTAAAAAATAGTAAATGATAATTTTGTCTATTGTAGAAAAATAGTAAATGATAATTTTATCTATTATAGAATTTTTCAATATATGATAAAATGTCCAATCAACAATTCAATGAGATACAACCTAGATCTCGTCATTAACTTTTTTTCCTTAATTCAAGATGATTCGAGACCCAATTGGATTAGATCAGGATCAAATCTCAATTTGAGTGTCAGATCTAGAGTAAAAAATCGAGGTAAGATCCTGATATAGTGTCAGAGTTGGGTCCCGAGTTAGATATCAGAGTGTGATTTTGTATTGGGTGTTGGAGTTGATTTTTAGATTGAGAGTCGAGATCACATCTCAGTTCACGTATTGGAGTGAGTCTTTTTAATAGATTATCGGAGTCAAGTGTCAAGATCATATCTCGATTTAAAGTCGAATCTCGTGATCAAATTCTGATTTGGATGTCATGTCTCGAATCAAGAGTTAGAATCTAGGTCAAAATTCGGATTAGGATCTTACGTCAGAAATCGAGAGTCAGGTTTGGGAGTCGGGGTTAGATCCTTATTCACTAGTCTGATTCAGGGTCTGATGTTAGAGTTAGGTCTCAAATAAAAAATTGAGCCGGATCAGGAGTCAAAAGTTAGGGTCGAGTCTCATGTTAGATGTTAGGATCGAGTGAGTTCATATTTTGATTTGGTAATCGGGTGCATGATCGAATCTCGAATCAGAAGTCAGATTCATTCGGGATATAGGTCGGGTCCTAAGTCGAGAGTCGGTGTCATAAGTCGGATCTCGAATCAGTGTCAGATGTTAGGTGTCGAGGTCAAATGTCATGATTGAACTTTAGATCAGAAGTCGAATCTTGAGTCGAGTCCTGAAATGAGTGTTGGATCGAGTCCTAAGTTGGAAGTCGAGATTGAGTCTTGGCTGGCAAGTTGAGTCCTCATTCAATATCGATGTTGGATGTCAGGTTGAATTTCGAGTCAGGTGTTGAGACGGGACTCCAAATTAGTCATCGTGATTTTTTTGTATGATAATTGATAAGGAATAACGTGCAAAACACATTCATAGACACTAGTGCGTACACACACACACTCCATTCATTTTAATTTAGATCGATTTGACTTAGTACAAAAAATTTAAAAAATTGAATTTGTGGTTGTAACTTAAATTAAATATATATAAAATAAACTAAAATATTGTTTAATCTTGTGATCTTCAACATGTTAGATAGAATATTAGAATCAAAGAGTTACCGAAAAATGAGAGGAAAAAAATATTCTCTTTTAGACCGATTAAAAAAGAAAGTAAGACAAACAAATTAAAATGAAGAGAGTAATTAAATTTGTTCTAGATAGAAATGTGTGATCAAATATCATAATGACTAGAAATAAATAAATTTAATAATTGAGAGCAAAAATAAAATATAACAACAACAATAATATATTTGTGAAATTTGAAGAAGATAAGATGTACCCAATTTTATGGCTACATCTCATGGAATAAGAAGACCCTCCATTCAAATTACATAAATCAAAGCAATTTAAAAACAAATAACAAAAAAAAAAAAACTAAGAATAAGAATAATAAATAATTGGAATAACATTATCATAACATTTCCATGGAACAGGTACAAACTAGAGATTTAATACAAAAATAAACAAGTTCAACGTGTATAACTTCCGGTAATTAATAATATCACTTCCTAATTTAACATTACTTACTAAGTACTAATCAAATAAAGCACAACAACCTCTTACAACGAGGTGTGCTCTGATGCGTTGATCACATATGAAGAGCTTAGTGCACTAGCTATATTAAACGGACCATTATTAAACAAAGTCCTTAACAAAATTAATAATAGCAGCAGCTCTTCTACTATCAACCATTTCAATTCCATGAAATCCAACATCATCAAATCTAGCTTCAACCATCACCCCTTCCTTGACTAACATTTGGACAAATTCTTGTTGTCTATCAACCAAAGGGTCCCCTCCAAATCCAATAACCAAACACCTCCCAAGTTTCTTGATCTTGTCCCTATATGAGCCATCCACCATTGGATTACAAAATCTATGATCCCTATCTGTCTCTTTTGGCAATGCCAATTCCCACAACACATCAATTACTGGCAAGGGAAAAAATGGATCAGTAGCTAGCCTCATTTCAGATTTTGTCCTCATTTTCCCACCAAAAAAAGGTTGGTTCATTATAATCCCAGTAATACGTAACGGCTCTAATTTTTTATCAAGAAGTTGAAGTGCGGAATTGAAAGCAATGTTACCACCACAACTCGCACCATAGAGGTAACACCTAGAGAAATCTCCGTATTCTCTAAGCCATTTTTCGCCATTAACGCGATCCAACGCTTGGTTCTTGATCCAAAGAACCGCGTCTATTGTATCCTGGTACTGCGCGGGGAGCTTGTTTTCGGGTGCAAGACGATAATCCAATGCAACAACAATGCAGGGGACTTCACTACACAGATGGTTACAACTTTCATGGACTATGCTACTAGCTACGCTGAAGTGAATCCACCCTCCTGCACCATCGTAATTAATTAAACTCCTCTCAATTATCCAATATTATATAAAATTATGATACAATATATAGTACCTGTAATAGGCAGTGGGGGAACTAGGATTTTCACTAATGGGGGTTCAAAACTTGAAAAAGTAGACACACAAATTAGTCGAAAGGGGTTTGACATCTACTATATACATATAAAAAATTATTTTAACCATGTATAAATAGTAGCTCCGCCCCTGCCTGTAAGAAGTTTATTTTAAACCAATGTATATGTACATAAATATCTGAATTGACTAAAAGTTCCTACAAAATATATAGAAAATAAAGTAAACTTCTTTTGTTTCAATTATATGTGTTTAAGTTCCCTTTTTAATCAATTCCAAAGAGAATATATTATTTTTTATATTCAATAACTGTTCAATTCTAACCTCTCACATAATACATTTAATACCAGAAGATTTAAAGACAATTTTAATACATTATACAATTTTTTAGTTTTGAATCATACGATTCACAAGTCTCTATTATTATAAAATAAAGTGTCTAGTCAAAGGGACGGATCGAAAAGTTGGGCTATGGATTAGATTGGACCCATATCTTTTATCCTAAACCTGGATTTTCAGTATAGAATCCACTAAAATTGATGAAAAGATTGAGCTATAAACCCATAACTATGAAAATTCTGCATTTGTCTCTGTCAAATTACACATATAAAATAAAACGAAGGGAGGATAGATTATGAACTCGTAATTTCTAAACCATAATGGGTATTCAACGGTAAAGAATAAATTAAAATACTGAATCAGCCTCTGACGTACCTGTATGGAGATAAAGTATGATAGGAAGTTTAGCGATAGATTTGTCGTTGGATGGCAATTTACTTGGGCGGTAAAGTCTCATCCAAGTTTTCTTATGTTCATCTAAAGTGATATCTTTGCTAACAACAGCTTGGCCAGGGAGTTGACCTTGATCACCTGTGGCTTGTGCTGTAGGAAAATCAAGAAGACGAGTTAAACTTCCATCTGTGTTGAGGATCACATTGAGATGTTCGTAAGGATCAAATTTTGACATGCTAACTACCTTCTCTTCAAATTTAATTAGATAGTAATTTATTTAATTGTGCAACCAATTTTTGCTATATGTCTTAGTGAGGTTGTCACAAATAACAAGTCCAACCTTAACCTTCGGACAAATTTGTGCTTGTAACACCAAAAGTGGATTTTGGTTTGTCAATAAATGTTTGTTTGTTTTACATTGACCAATTCTTTTGGATGTTCCTAGTGGTTTGCTAGTTTTATGTTTACCAAGTTCAAAAATTAAAGGGTTTATTTATGCAAATATTCTTTTTTTAAATTTTATCCTTATTGTGCAAATATGACCCTTGAAAATATAATCATTCAGACAACATTATATTGTCTGTTCAATCACACACATCAAAACATTAGATTGTTGTTCAACCGTTGAAATAACTTATAAAAGTTTTTTTACAATTTTTCATAAAATTCTGATTTGCTCAAATGAAATCTTTAAATTGTAAGATAAACAAAAAGAGGGTCATTTAATAAACCTTTCGTTGCTATTTGTGAAAATTATCCCTGGTCATTGTTGGGCTTCTGCTGAGCACATCCAGTGGGCTCCTATATGGAAATGGCCGACAGTGAAAGTTAAGCCCATAAAGTTTGTCAAATGCATCTTAGATTAAGCCCATTAAAGTTTCATATCCATCAACACCTAGAATTAGGTGAGATGACCAGTTGTTTGAGTTTATCGCCATCGCCTTGAAAAGTAATACAAAGAGGAAAAATTGCGCGGATAAGTAAACATATAGTAGTTAATTAGTTAATATAGTTATAATTTGAATTAACTACTGTTTGCTGCAAACATCTAGCTGTAATTATAATTTGAGTTTTGTATAATTCGCACAATTTATACAAACTTTGTGCGCAGTTATACAAAAATTGTCCACAAATCAAATTATATAGCGATATGTACAACGAATTATACAAACTTTGTGCACGAATTATACAACACATATACAAATGTTGCACGAATTATACAAGCGTTGCTATAACTATAGTTACTAAATATAATTATCCAAACTATAGCTATGGAGCATAATCAAGATATTTTGAGTGACTATATGCGAAAATTCTCTCCAAATATGTTTCTTGGTTTTCGAACCACATGAATTTCATCTCCAAATCTCTAAAAGAAGTTTGAAAATTAAAATTAAACTTATTTTCTATAGATTAATCAATTAACCAATTAGGCTTCTATAATTTAAATAGTAGCTAGTTTTTAATACCTTGACTTCAAAGCAAAATTATTGGATCAATTTTGAAATTGTAATGCCACGTGGTGAAATATACTATATATTTAACATAATTTATATATTTAGTTAGTGGCATAATCTTCTAAGCAAGTTCAAATCCCAACTTTAAATTAAAGTGAGGAAATGCCTCTTTGTTTGTCACACTCCCAACTCCCCCTTCCCCTTCCACGACAGATTCAGAATTCAGACATTATGCAATATTAATAAAAAGAATAGAGTTTGATTAAAATATTGAATTCTATTAAATATGAATTTATTATTAAATTCGTCTTTATTTTTTTTGATAAAAAGGTTATACTTATATATCGTATTAATGCGTGCGGTTTTTTTTATTTAAAAGACTGCCACATGTTTTCTCGATCACTTGGTCTCAAATATTCCCTTATAAAATATCTTGAAGGAACTGATCACTTGACCAAATCTACTTTTAATGTCACAAAGTTGTTATTAAAAAATTAATCATGATTAGCATTACTTTCAAACTTCAAGTAGCCTTATTACTATACTACTTTGACTCCTTTAATTAATTTAATACTAATAATTAAATAAAGTTGCATAAACAAACTGATTTTTCAATTAATAGCTACCATGCCGTATGTTGGGGTGACATCCTGTCATTTAAAACACAATATCTATCCAGAAATTTGGTGAATTTGTTAGTATTATATTTTTCTAAGTCTAAATAAATTAAAAAGTACCTTAATTTAAAGTTTTTAGTACGAGTTTTGGATGAAAATCATCCTTGAAGTATAACCCAAACTTAGGTTACATCCTTATGCTTTAGTTGTGAACAAAATATTATTTTTAACTATCCCAAACTTTGCAATAAACATCCTTATGTTAACTTTTATTTTAAATAAACTAACAACTAAAACAAACACACATGTCAAGCATGTGACTTTCACCAAAAGTTCTCCTTTTGGGTTAAAATCATCTCTGTCCAGAGTCACGCCCAACACAATCACGAATCAATTGAACTGTGCCACTAATAAATTCGTATGTTCCTCGGGTCACATATCATGAAATAAGCTTTTTGAGCATTTGATTCTTGACGATAGAACACATTTTACAATTATGAGAAAATAACTTATAGAATTTTCAGTCGGTCACTCTGAAAAACTTACATATGATGAGTAACCTTTGGTTTAGATTGCCAAAATTCTAGGTTATTTTGGTTGCAGTGCAAACTTAGAAATATATGTTCCATGATGTTCTCCAAAACATCAACACTTCTAGATGCCTCAGATACACACACACAGAATATAAACGACTTTCAAAGAGAATCTGGGCAAAGGAGAGGTAGAATGCATAGGAAGAGGAAGACAAGTCTTTCTATGAGAAAATTTGAGCTGGAAGCGAGGAAAAAGAGGTTGTACATTCGGCTCCCAAGGTAATCGGAGTAGAATGACAATAGAGGTTTCATGTTGTCTACATGATCGCTCTCCGGAGGACAGTCCATTCATAAGTTTGCATTGGTATAAAGCAAAGTAATGAGAGGAACTGTGAATTTAAATATGAATATGTAAGGATATTTTTATTTTAGCTAATAGTTTTTTTTAAAACAAAAGTGAACATAAGGACGATGTTTATTGCAATGAGATAGTTGAAGGATGATTTTTGTTCACAATTAAAGCAGAAAGATGTAACCTAAGTTTGGATTATATTTCGGAGATGAATTTAGTCCAAAATTCTTTTTAGTACCAATAAAAGTTTCGATAAAGTGATAAGTACACCTTTATATTTAATCAAAGATATCGAGTTCGAGTCACACTCAATACCGAGTGAAACTCTCGAATCCAAATTTAATCATCATAATATAAATATTGAATACTAGATAAAAAAACAAAAAAATTAAAAGTTAGTTTAAGTTTCCTAGGTTTTGACCACACGAGTGAGAATCAGAAGATTTACTACCAATTATTTATATAAAAAAAAATAACTTCCATTCTGTAGGGCCATAACATTTTTAACACTATTACAGATTACTATATAGCATCATCCAAAAAAAAAAAAATTAAAAAAAATTGATGAACTAATTAGAAGTCTAGTAGGCTAGTAATAATACATTACTCTTTTGGCTTTTTTGACCACAAAAGAAAGAGAAAAATGAACCATGTTTACATTTTAGGAATTAAACTTTTATAAGAAATTGTAGAGATGTTCTCACTTGCATAAAATATTTTTGCGAGTGACGAAACTAGAAATTTTATAAAGAAAATGATTTTTTTTCGGGTTAATATTATATAAAATATAATCATATCTTATGTAATAGCTAATAATTAACTTTTGTGGACTATATGATTTTTCAACCAAGAGTATGCACTGAACTACCATCCGCCTAAGGTGAGTCGTCTATTATTAATAGAAAAAATTATGCGAAATGACAGACATTTAAAGGTTATTATATACTTTAGTTATAGTTTTTGTTAATTATTGAACACAGTTATAGTTTGATCAATTTTGCTAGAATTTGTTTAATTTATTTCCTAATTGTATAAATCTAGAATTTATATATATTGACCTTAGTTATTCGTATACAATTTATTGATACATTTGATTTATATAAGTAATGATTTACACATAGAGAAAATAAAAATTTTGGCAAGATGTTGATGGATGACCCCCTTACCCAACAGTAGCCTTGACACAGGGGCGATTTTTTTTCTCGACACCTCTGTTGGCAGCCTGCAACGCTTGCAAACTTCAGCCACAACACACAGCACCACACAGTCTAACACTTAGACAGAATAGACTAACACTTAGACAGCTTAGTCTAACACTTAGTCAGAATACGTTT
>JBCEWC010012035.1:0-16179 GCA_038996855.1 Solanum aculeatissimum
TAAATACAATCCTACTTAGAATAGGAATAGGAATAACAATAGTATATAGAATCCTATTTGGAAAAGGATTGTATTATCGTATCCTAGTTGGAAAAGGAGTTTAATATAGCATCTATAAATAGGGTCTCAATGTAATTATGTAGAACACAATTCAATAATATTTTCTCTTATATTTCTCACAATAATGTTAAGCATTAAATAGTATAGAAATGATGGGTCAAAATGGTATATGTAGCAGATTGCAGCTACCCTAATTATCACATGAACTGAATAAGTATTGATAACATATGAATTCTAATATGAGTATGTTTATGCATGGTGTATCTACTTTCTTGTACAAAATGGTGTTGATGATATTTTCTATTACAACCTAACTCCTGTATAGTGTCAATGATCTTGGTGCCCTTAAATGGGACCTTCTCTGACACATCGAATTGATACATTTTTGAAAATTCTGCATCTATAAATACTTCTACGCATGGTATGATGAAGTATTTTCTGGGTGCACTTCGACCATCATATGCTTGGTCAAGTAGCTAGTGATGGTGGATTTGTGTTTTTAGTTCTGTCAAATTTCATTTTCTTAACAATCCAAAGGTCATAGAATAGTGAAATTGCCAAAAGTCTAATTATCTTATATGCACACATTTTGTACATCTTAGAAAATTTTCTAGGAATGGGCTATCGTCTCATTATATAGTCTTTGGTGGTCCCCACCACATGATCTAGCTTTTGGAGCTGAGTTAGGTACAAGGTCCTTTTACAAAGATCCCCACCGCCTTATTCTTGGTTTGCTGAATGTCGTTCTTTATGTTGTGTTATCCATGCTCCAGATATTTTAATCCTGGGTTTGTGGAGGGGTGTTGGAGTTCCTACGTTCAGTGTTTAAAAGGAAACCACCTCTCTATCTCCATGAGGTAGTGGTAAGGTCCACCTACACTACCCTCCCTAGACCCCACTTGTGGGATTTCACTGGGTATGTTGTTGTAGTGTTTAAAAGGAAAATCCCCAAAAATTGACAAGTTCCATGGGTATTGAAGCGAAGAGTGAGAAATGCTGTGTGTTTGAAGTGAAGTGTGCAGTTTACGAACAAATTAAAAATTTCAACCACATTCTAAATCTGTACTACAATAATCAGATTGCAATTAAAATAGTTTATTTAGGCATCCAGTATAATAATGCTCATATTAATCCAACCGAATCATAATAATTGTTAATATTAGTCCAATCCTCAAAGTGAAATTTAAAGAACCTACTGCTTCTCATTTTGATCATTTTGGCTTCATTGTTGAAGAATACACTTATCTGAAGTGCATACTTCGCCTCACTAAGTGATGGTTTTAATGGCACTACCGGCATTGGTTGAGAAATGTATTGTTATCTGCTTGTTTGATCTTGGGCAATCCTCATCTCATGAGCTACCTTTTGAGGATGAGTTGCACTTACGGTCCATTTATGTTAACATGGTATTAGACCTAAATTTTTGTAAGCCCATTACACTAACTGTCTTTCTACCTAATGTATTGCCCATTATTTTTGGCTCAACTTAACCCATCAAGCCACTGCAGGTCTTTCTCATCTCTCTCAATTCAGTCCAATGAGTCACTAACTTTGTTTCAGGCTTACTAGTTACTACTTCACTCATTGAGCCTACTCTCTCCGACTCGGTGCTCCAGGCCCACTTCAGCCTATTGTGCCTGCTCTTTCCTTTTCCAAGATCACCCTCGATCTGTTTAGCATGATCTCTCGTTACATCAGGTCCACCCATAAATCTCCTGAAAAGGGACAAAATATGCAAAAAAAAAAAGGTTTTCAATCTGTAGATCAGCATGTCCATGTGTGACTTGAACCTGGCCTTAAATTTTCCATATTTGTGATCATCAGTGTTAGGTTTCTCTTTTTGTGATCATAAATGGTATTGGTATTTTCATCAGCTAGTGCAGTGTAATTTGCAGAATTTTTCTTCACATTGAGTTGAATGAATCTTTGACATTGTTTGCTAATGCACATCCTCTTTTCTCTCTCTTGCTACGTTAACTTGATCTTCTTGTTAAATCATACATTTCCCAATGTTACCCTTATGTCATTTTTTCATGTTTTGCCATTTGTGCGGGATCATGAAAGCAAAAATACATGCTAGTCTGATATGTAATATTATTTCTAGACCTGCCTAGTTGGAGCTGGTCCAGATGGAAAACACACTGCACTGGAGGCAGTTACTATAGTTCTGGATTTACCTCCTCCACAACCTGGCTCAATGTCTGGACTTACCTCAGTTGATAGTGTGTCTGCTTCTGATCCAAAGTCTGCTCTGGCATTGCAGAGAATGGTCCAAGCAGCAGTAAGAATCTCTCCTACGAATTAATTTGTTGGTAGTTGAGCTAAGTTGAGCTATCAGGTATCTAGCAACTATCTGTAATGGCTGCATTTATTTTTCTGAATGGGTTATGACGTACTTGAAGGTTTGGTTCCTTGGCGAAAATGCAAATTATGCTGCCTCTGAGTATGCGTGGGAGTCAGCAACCCCTCCGGGTACAGCATTGATGATGTTAGATGCAGATAAGATGGTTGCTGCTGCCAGTTCTCGTAACCCTACTCTCTCTGGTGCTCTGACTCGGCTCCAACGGTGTGCTTTCAATGGAAGCTGGGAGGTAGATGTTTTAAGCCCTCAAATAGTTCTTCTTGCTTGGCAAGCTTTGATTTATTCCATACACGATTTATGCATTTGGTTATTGGTTACAAGTGCTTATTAGTTGTGCATATGAAAAATATAAGAACTTACATTTCTCCCTTCTTCCCAAATTTTTTAACAAGGGTTGACTAGATCAATCTTTGTCTAACATTGATTATTTTGTTTTTAAAAATATGGAACTGTGGATTTGAAGAATACATGGAAATTGATTACAAACAAAAAGAAATAATTGAACAAATCATAATAAAAAACGTGTTTTTCGATTTTCTAGATTATAACCAGGATAAATAAAATGGGACAGCGTGTTTATCTTGTTGTGACTGCCCTCACAATATTCTCTTGAGATTGGTAACATGCTATATCTGTCAGCACCCAAAACAGAGCCTGTATCTAATATTTACAAGTACAAATCCCTGTAATTGTTACAAGAATTCGAAAAGGTTGGCCGTGATTCTGCATCATTTGCAAATTGTTCTTTACACCAAAATGAAAAGGAGAAATGTATGTACTCATGATTCTTTTGAGTTGGGCTGCTCTTGCCATCAAAACAACTGGCATTTCTCTCCTTCCTAATTGTCCACCATATGCAAGCTGGAACAATCTGGGGCTTTCCTTGTGACATGTTCTTCCCCTTATACTCTTCCAGCGGCATATTAGGCCAAAAGTGTCCATAGGCATCACCAAGTAGTTTCAGCTTAAAGCTACAAAAAAGTTGCCAGTGGATGGTAATAACAGTGTAGAAATAAATGGTCATTGTTTTCAGCTTTCTGCTGGTATAGAAAGCATATAGGACTGAATTGAAAGCTCCATCTCTGGAGAATTTCCTGTGTGGCAAGCTTTTCTTATAACTAACCATGAAAAACAGAGAACTTTGGATGGCACTTTGATCTTCCAAATCTGTTTCCTGGGCAAGGAGGTGCTGGATTTCCTTGTAGATGGTAGATAGTAGTAGTATGTTTCTCTGACTGAATTTCGAGTTGCTGCTTCCTTTCCATTTAATCCTGTAAAGACTTATGCCATTCTGGGGAATTTAGTGGCTCTAGTATCTTCCCATCATTAAGAATCCTTCTGAAAGGTAAGTTCCAACCCTTGGAGCTCCAAGATTTTTCTATAGTGGCATTAGGTGAGACAAATAAATCAGGGTAAAGGTCTTTCAGTGCTCCATGACCAAGCCAGTCATCATTCCAGAATAAAATTCTCCTCTCTTTTCCCAATCTTGAAATGGGAAATTATAGTTTAACAAACAAATTAGAGCAGGATCATATGACCTGTCTTCATAAAGCTTACTTCTCATTGTTGTATCTCCAAATCCATTTCATTAAGAGGCCCTCACAATATTAAGAACTATTTTTTTTTTTATAAGGCACAATATTAAGAACTATTTGATTTATGATATTATTAATGGTGAGTAGCTTGAGTGTCTTGTCTCTTTGTCAAAGATGAAAATTAGCTGCCAGTGTTTTATACCATAGGCAGTGTTCAGGAGCAAACCCATCCTAAAATTGTGTCCAATCCACTTCTTTGTGTAATTTAGAAACTGGGAATTGCTTTCTTTATGATCTTATTTATGGTTGCCACAAAGTGGGGTTTGGGGAGGGTAGAGTGTATCCCAACCTTACCACTACCTCATGATGGTAGAGTGATTGTTTCTGAAAGACTCTTGGCTCAAATGTGTCAAACCCAAGTAAAAGAAGGAAAAAACAATAATAAAGCATAACAACTAACAAGAAGACCAATGTAAATTCTGCAAGAAAAAAGCAATAATAGTAGCAAAATAATGTATGATTGAAAAGCAATAACATAACTATAATGGCACGACTTGTCCTATGACAAACTCTAAACCCCCACAAGACAAGACAATATTCTACCCTTACTAGCCTTCTACCCTAATGTGTGACTTCCATACCTTCCTATCTAAAGTCATTTCCTCGGTAATATGAAGTTGCTCTATGTCTTGTCTAATCACGTTTCCCTAATACTTTTTCGGCCTATCTCTACCCCTCTGTGTACCCCCTAAATTCAACTTCTCGCACATCTTTACTGAAGCTTCGACACACCTCCTCAGCTCATGTCCAAACCATCTAAGTCTAACTTCCCTTATCATATTTGCCACAAAGGCTACTCCCACCTTCTTCCAAATAACCTCATTCCTAATCTTGTGACTCCTAGTATGCCCACACATCCATCTCAACATCCTTATCTTTACAACATGCATCTTCTGAACATGTGAGTTCTTAACTGGCCGACACTCCATCTCATACAACAAGGACGCTCTTTAGAGACAAGTCTCCATTTCATTCATGCTACCTCAATGCGATATGTGACATCATCGACAATATTCCCGCTACTCTAGATGACATACCCAAGATATTTAAAATTCTCTCTTGGGAATAGGCGAAGTGGCAAGCCTCACTTTCGTGCCAGCGTCATCTAACGTAACACTAAATTTGCACTCCAAATATTTCATTTTGGTCCTGTTTAATTTGAACCCTTTAAACTCTAGAGTTTGTATTCAAATCTCCAACCTATCACTAATTCTGTCCCGTGTCTCATCAATCAATACAATGTCATTCGTGAATAACATACAACATGAAACCTCTTCCTAAATAGACCGCATTAGCTTATCCATCACCAAGACAAATAGAAAAGGGCTCAGCATAGATCCCTGATGATAGGAAAATGCTCTAAGTCTCCTCCCACCATTCTAACTCGAGTCTTGGATCTATCGTACATGTCCTTTTCGCCTTAATATGCACCATCGGGACAACTTTAGCCTCCAGACACCTTCAGAGGACATCCCTCAGAACTTTTTCTAATGCCTTCTCAAGATCAATGAACACCATATGAAGATTCCTTTTTCTTTCCCTATATTTCTCCATCGATCTCCGGACAAGATGGATTGCTTTAGCAGTCGATCGCCCCGACATAAATCCAAATTGATTTGCTGAAATAGATACCCCTCTCCTTGCCCTCATCTCCACCGCTCTTGCCTAGACCTTAATAGTGTGGCATAACAATTTGATACCACTGTCATTGTTATAGTTTTGAATATTAGCCTTATTCTTATACAATGGAACCATTGTACTCCATCTCTATTCATCGAGCATTTTAGCTATCTTAAGAATAACATTAAACAACCTAGCCAACCACTCAATACTTGCTTTGTCAGTGCTCTTCGAGCATTCCACCAAAATCGCATTGGGTCCGATTGCTCTTCCCCTGTTCATCCTACTAATAGCATATCTAGCCTCTTCAACCCTAAAATTCATGCATGTCTAGCCTCCTCAACCCTAAAACTCATGCAGTATCCAAAATCCTAAAGACTTTCAGAGTGGGCCTAATCACCGAGCACAATGTTTCTGTCCCTTTTTTCATTTAAAAGTTTGTGAAGGTATGCATGCCACCTTTGCTTAATGGAGGTCTCATCCATCAACACCTCACTTTCCTCATCTTTGATGCACTTAACTTGATCCAAGTCATGAGCTTTTCTCTCTCGCTTTTGCGAGCCTGTATAATCTCTTATCCCACCTTCTTCCCTAGATCGATATATAAACGTTCAAAAGCTGCCATCTTAGCACTCGTGATTGTTGACTTTGCTTCTGTCTTCATCGTCCTATAGATATCCTTAAGCGTCCGCTTCTCATCCACACACACTAACCACTTCGTGTAGATAAACTTCTTTGCTTCCCCTTTGCCTTAAACTTCTCCATTTCCCCACCAATCTCCTTGATGGCCACCAAGGATCCCTCTCGATACCCCTAGTACCTCTTTGTAGTTGCTTTTTTAATGCAACTGTCATAACTCCCAAACCAATCAACTTCTCCTCCATTTCCCGAGATAGGGCCCCCCACCACACACACACACACAATCCTCTGCTTAATCTCCAAGTCCATCACCAAAAACCTTGGTTGGGTAGTAATATTTTCATTCGGAATAACCTTGCAACCCTTATAAAGTTCTCTATCACCCCTCTGAAGGAGCAAGTAATGTATCTGAGTCTTAGCTACCATGCTACGAAAGGTAACCAAGTTGTTTTTCCTCTTCGAAAAACATGATTTAGGGATTACCAACACAAAGGCTTTAGCAAAATCTAGAAATGACGCCCCACCTTAGTTCCTTTCCCCCAAAACCAAAGCCTCTATTAACATCATCAAAATCACTAGAAGTTGCACTGATATGATCATTAAAATCTCCACTAATGAAAATCTTTTCGGTGTTTGGTATACCTCTTACCTAAGTTGGTTGGACTCTCCAAAAATGTTGTCGCACCCGTGTCGGATTCTTCAAAAATACACTATTTTTGGAGGATCCGACACGCATCCGTCGATATTTTTGAAGAGTCCAAGCAACATAGCCTCTTGCTACCTCATCCAAATCCTCCCAAATGAACTTTTTGGCCTCCTCATCAAGGTCCACCGGAACAAATCCATCCTAAAATTGTGTCAGTTTAACAATTTGTGTCTTCTTTGCCTCCCGTGAAAAAGTGCAGTCATTCCTCTTGAAGGAGCTCTAAACACCCTCTATATACGTCCATAGACACCTCTGAGGAGAGGCCTTCTTTCTCCTATCAGTAGGTTTAGGTGTTTACTCATCTTTTGTTCCTTGCAAATGTGAAATACAAATATATGAGTATAGTTTAGTTAGTTCTAGTCTCCAACTATTGATGCTTCATGCTATTCTCAATATACATCATTATGTATTATATTTTAAAAAAATGTATATTATTGAGTATTCCGTTGTTTCACTTCTTACTAGTGTTAAATTTCAGGTTCGTATTAGTGCTGCCCAGGCTCTTACAACTATTGCAATTCGATCTGGTGAGCCGTATAGGTTACAGATCTATGAATTTTTACATGCCTTAGTCCAGGGTGGTGTACAGTCTCAGTTCTCAGATATGCATATTAGCAATGGAGAGGACCAGGGAGCCAGTGGCACCGGCCTTGGATCTTTAATCAGTCCTATGTTGAAGGTACTTGATGAAATGTATTCTGCACAGGATGAATTGATAAAGTAAGTACACTATTCTGGCTCATTTCAACACTATTGAACCATTTGTAAGGTGCAACATGACACATTGTGCTTGGATATGTAGGGAGATGCGCAACCATGATAATGCAAAAAAAGAATGGACGGACGAGGAGCTAAAAAAATTATATGAAACTCATGAGAGGCTCTTGGATCTCGTTTGTCTGTTCTGTTATGTTCCGAGATCAAAGTATCTTCCTTTAGGGCCAACAAGGTACGCTATTCTTGAGTTTCCCTCAGCATTGTTGTTTTGATTATTCAATGAATTTTCTTTAGTTTTATGCGAATGCGAGAGAGTGGCCATCAAGTCACTTGTTAGGAGTGTATCAGGCAGTGTTATCAAATGCAGAAAGTGCAAAAAAAAAAAAAAAAGGCCTGTTAGGGCTTTCAGGTCAAGATGCAATTTGAGCGTGGGCTTTAATGAAGAAAACACAATTGGAGAAAAAAAATGCAAATATGTCTGTTTAGCAGAAGACTGATAATTATAATCATTAACAGTCAATATATGGTCAAAGTAATTTCAAATTTTTTAATGATAAAGTGAAATATCAATTTCTCAAGCGCTGCATCTTTGGGATTACCACTTAGTGGCAAGGAGAAATATCCCTCAGATCCTTGATGACAACACTACAATGTTCTCTAGGCGAGTTGAAGCTCTCAACATGTTTTATGCCTTGCTTTAGGGCTTAAACGCGCCTTTGACAACACTGGTTTTAGGAGGTGGAGACGTAGGTCGAATAATTTTACCTGTCATGGGATGGAATGTTAGTTCCATGTACTGGTGTAAAAATGAAATAAAATTTTAAATGGTAAAAGTTATAAAATTGTGAGGATATATGAAATAGTGTTGAAAGCAAATGTAAGATGTAAAGAATTAATTGCAATATCTGGCATAATAAATTATTTACGCGAATTAAATTAAGCTAGGTTTGGCCATAGATTCCCAAATATTTTGGGAAATCAGATTTGGGTGAAGTTTGGATTGAACATTCAAAATGTGTTTGGCCATAGTTTTTGGAAACATATTTCACTTTTTTTGAAAAACATGAAACATGACGTGTACCCATAAGTTCTAAAAACTATAAAAAAACTATAAGTTTGGCACAAAAAAATTGTAAGTTTGGCGTAAAACTATCATGAAGTATGCACAGGATTGATGACCACCTATCAAAGTGAGTGATTCTTTTCCTCAAGGTAGCCGTGTGGCCTCTAGATCCTGCTTCACATCCGGGGATTCCCAATTTTACCTTACTGAAAAGTATTTCATTGGTTGGGGAAGATAATGTAAAAGAAATATATCCTTATTAGACAACCTTAGTTAGTATGCACAGGATGGTTGCTTATTAGACAACTTAGGGGCAACCTTAGTATGCACAGGATGGTTGGCCCTCTATCGTAGTGTGGGACGCTTTTCCTCATGGTAGCCTGTGGCCTCTGGAGCCTAATTCACATCCAAGGATTCTCAATTTTACCTTGTTATAAAGTATTTCATTGTGGGGGAGGATAGCATAAAAGAAATATATCCTTACTAGACAACCTAGGAGTAACCTTAGTTGTCTTATGTTCTCTAATGACCATGTCGGAGCCCTTGGCACTCTTCCGAGGAAAAATAAAGCTTCTCTTAGAACTTGCAAATGTTTGGGGTTGCCACTCGACAATGGTAAGACACGAGTCCTTAAAACCACGTGATAACTCATAGTCATTTACTTGATGGGGAAATGGCACATTATACCAACTGACTCTTCGCTAGAGCAGTTGGCAAAGGTAACATGCAAAATGAAGTCTTAGTAATAATGAACAAAATATTTATTCATGATTCCCAATTAGTATTAAACCCCACTTGCATTTCACCCAATATTTCCCATTTTTGGTGTTGGACAAAATCTTCAACATTGTTGTTTTTCATCTTTTACGTGCTAATATATATGATGGTTACTGTGCTTAGACTCTTCAAAGTTTTCAACAATGTACTGAATAATTTTCTACATATTAAACAGCGTGAAACTAATCGATGTCTATCGCACTCGGCATAATATAAGTGCGTCAACTGGACTTAGCGATCCGGCTGTAGCCACGGGTATCTCTGATCTTATGTATGAAACTACCAACACAAAAGCCGCTGAGCCTGAAACAATTGATGATGACCTTGTGAACTTCTGGGCTGCAAATCTTGGTGATGATAGCTTGAACAATGCACCTGCAATTAACAGGGTAGGTATTTGAGTGATGTATCGAACATGAAAACTGGTCCTTTCACTTTCTTTTCTGTCTGTCAAATTGTACAGCTTAATGAATCAAACTACAGAAACATGCTCACAACTTTTCAGTTCTCTATGTCATAGACACTTGTATAAAGGTTTCTGTGGACATTGAGTTGATTCGACAGGTTTATCAAGATGCTATTTACTGTCTAGTTTCATTTAGAAATCTGTTCACTAGATGTGTTCAAGTATGTTTTGAATTTATCTGAATTTGTTTGGAATCGAAGTGTCTTTCCATTTAGCTCAGAAACACATATATGTAATCTTATATTCAGTTAAATAGATCAGAGCCCCTGCAGCAGGAATCTTTTCATGCTTGTTAAAAAATTCTTTCATCCCCAGGTTAATGAGTTTCTTGCTGGTGCTGGTACTGATGCTCCTGATGTTGAGGAGGAGAATATTATTTCTAGACCTTCCATGAGTTATGATGATATGTGGGCAAAGACGCTCTTAGAATCTTCGGAAATGGAGGTAATAATTCTCGAGTATATGCTGCTTTCATTTAGGCCAACATTGTATGAATGATAGATTTATACAATTGGTGATTGCAGGAAGATGATGGACGATCGTCAGGATCTTCCTCCCCAGACTCAGTAGGGTCAGTCGAGACATCTATATCGTCCCACTTTGGTGGAATGAACTATCCGTCGTTATTCAGTTCTAAGCCATCTACACAAACCAAGGTAGGTAGTTAGCATTTTAAATCTGTTAAATTTTATGTGTTGAGAATGTATAAGTATGTTTGATGGAACTCCTTATCTATAGATGTTAATATTTCAATTGATCTCTTGTTCATTTTACATTTTAACTTATCCCATTTGAAGAAACATTGTCCTAATAATTTTGATGTTTACTGAAGAACCATATAGTTTAATAAGATATTTGACCTATGGTATATAATAGTATACTACTATTATATTTGTCCTATGAGGATGAAAAACAAAGGCTTAAGGATTGCTATCAGACGGCGAAGACAAAAGCAAAGATGGCGGTCACAAGTGCCAAGACAACATCGTTTGAACGCTTGTATGTTGAGCTAGGTGAAAAAGGCGGGGACAAGAGATTGTATAGGCTTGCGAAAGAGAGGGAGAAAAGCTTGCGACTTGGACCAAGTGAAGTGCATCAAGGATGAAGAGGTGGCAAGCTTACTTTCATACTCTTAAATGAAAAAGAGGACAGAGATATTGAGCTGGGTGATTTGGTGCACTCAGATAGTCATCGAGATTTTGGCTACTGCAGGCGTTTTAGAGTTGAGGAGGTTAGACGTGCTATTAGTAGGATGAACAGAGGGAGAGCGATTGGACTCGATGAGATTTTGGTGGATTTTTGGAAGAGCACGGTCAAGGATGGTTTGGAGTGTTTGACTAGGTTGTTTAATGCTATTATGAAGACTGCTAAGATACCCGATGAATGGAGGAGAAGTACAATGGTTTCGTTGTACAAGAATAAGGGTGATAATCAAAATTCTAATAATTACAGGGGTATTAAGTTGCTAAGCCACACTATGAAGGTGTGGGAGAGAGTGGTGGAGATAAGAGTGAGAAAAGAAGTGTCTATTTCAGAGAATCAGTTCGGATTCATGCTGGGGCGGTTGACTACTGAAGCAATTCATCTTGTTCGGAGATTAATGGAGAAATATAGGGAAAGAAAGAGGGACCTTCATATGGTGTTCATTGATCTTGAGAAGTCGTATGACAAAGTTCCGAGCGATATCCTATGGAGGTGTCTAGAGGCGAAAGGTGTTCCAATGGTGTTATATTAGGGTGATAAAAGACATGTATGACGAAGCCAAAACTCGAGTAAGAACGATGGGAGGAGACTCAGAGTATTTCCCTGTTGAGATGGGACTTCATCAAGGATCTGTGTTAAGCCCTTTTCTTTTTACCTTAGTAATGGGTGAGCTAACACGGTCTATTCAGGAGGGGGTTCCATGGTGTATGCTATTGCGGACGACAAAGTACCGATTGATGGGACTCGAAATAAAGTTAATGATCGATTGGAGGTTTGGAGACATAGCAGGGTCAAGGATGGTTTGGAGTGGTTGACTAGGTTGTTTAATGCTTCTATGAAGACTGCTAAGATGCTCGATGAATGGAGAAGTAAAATGGTTTCATTGTACAAGAATAAGGGTGATATTCAAAATTGTAACAATTACAGGGGTATTAAGTTGCTAAGCCACACTATGAAGGTCTGGGAGAGAGTGGTGGAGATGAGGGTGAGAAAAGGAGTGTCTATTTCAGAGAATCAGTTCGGGTTCATGCTTTATGCTGGGACGGTCGACTATTGAAGCAATTCATCTTGTTCGAAGATTAATGGAGAAATATAGAGAAAGAAAGAGGGACCTTCATATGGTGTTCATTGATCTTGAGAAGGCGTATGACAAAGTTCCAAGCGATATCCTATGGAGGTGTCTAGAGGCGAAAGGTGTTCCAATGGTGTTTATAAGGGTGATAAAGGACATGTATGACGAAGCCAAAACTCGAGTAAGAATGGTGGGAGGAGACTCAGAGTATTTCCCTGTTGAGATGGGACTTCATCAAGGATCTGCGTTGAGCCCTTTTCATTTTTCCTTAGTAATGGATGAGCTGACACGATCTATTTAGGAGGAGGTTCCATGGCGTATGCTATTTGCGGACAACATAGTACTGATTGATGAGATTCGAAATAAAGTTAATGATCGGTTGGAGGTTCAGAGACATACTTTGGAATCTAAAGGGTTCAAATTGAGCAAGACCAAAACAGAATACTTGGAGTGCAAATTCATACCAGGAAGATTAGGAATGAGACCATCCGGGAAAAGTTGGGGGTGGCTCCAGTGGCAAACAAGATGAGGGAAGCGAGACTGCCATGGTTTGGGCATGTGCAGAAGAGGAGTGTCAACGCTCTTGTTAAGAGGTGCGAGAGGTTGGATTTAGGGGTTATGCGGAGGGGTAGAGGTAGACTGAAATAGTATTTGGGGGAGGTGATTAGACAGGATATAGTGAAACTTTATTTTACCGAAGACATGACCTTAGATAGGAAAGAGTGGAAGTCGCGTATTAGGGTAGAAGGTTAATAGGCTAGTAGGGGTAGGTTGATGTATGGCTTTGTGTTATAGTAGGTTAGTAGGATTTATTGCATCTTTATATTTTGTGTTGTTAGTGTCCATCTTATATTTGTTACTTTTATTGTATTTGTATATTATCATTTGCTTTCCACTTTTATTGTCCGTCTTATATTTTTTATTGTCCGTCTTATATTTAGTATCTTCTGCTTTTGGGGTTTGATATCTTTGAGACGAAGGTCTTTCAAAAACAGTCTCTCTATCTCTATGAGGTATTGGTAAGGTCTGTGCACATTTTATCCTCCCCAGACCCCATTTGTGGGATTCCACTGGGTATTATGTTGTTGTTTGTTACTACTATACTGATGACCCATACAAAAGCAAAAAGCGCAAAAAAGCTCTGAGGTCTTTCGGGGCTCTAAGTGCAAATAAAGCGTGAGCTTTAATGAAAAAAGTGCAAATGGAGGAACAAAATACAAATATATGAGTTTAGTCCAAGACCAATAATTTATAAGCGTGAATGACAAATAAATGAACAAAGAAATCGAAAAATAATTACGATCAAGTGAAATATCAATATTTTTTAGTGTTGCCTCTTCAAAAGATGTTCATTGGCAAGGAAAAGTATTCTTAGATCCTTGATGACGACATTGAAGTGCACATTAAGTGAGGCGAAGCGCTCAACACATTTTGAGCCTCACTTTAGGGCTTAAGTGTGCCTTTGATAACATTGCGATGACCGCTTCATCATATTGCATAAACTAAAACCTCATTGATAAAGTTGCAGCCTTTGATAACATTGCGATGACCGCTTCATCATATTGCATAAACTAAAACCTCATTGATAAAGTTGCATTTATTTGTTCAGGGCTATGTTTTCCTCACTGATTTGCTAAAGAATGAAGAAAAGAATAGATGTTAGGAATGGGTTGTTTTATTATTCCCTCAAGCATGTTTGGATTTAAATAGCATTTATAAGTAATCCAAAAATAATCCTTAAAGAACGAAAATAGTTCCTATTTTATGTTACATAGTTATAAGGACTCTTAAACCTTCCCATAATTTACGAGGAATGGGTTCTTGCCATAGTATTAATTTCCTCATTCTTAAAACCCCCCTTTAGTTGGAGCGTACATATTGTATACTTCTAACTTGTCACATTATTAATAATAAAAGACAGCCAATCAGAAATGTCACAAATGTCACTGAAATTTTCGAAAATTTATTTTGCGATCCGCTTTATCTAAAAATTCACCGAGAACATTTTTCCAACATTTTACCTTATTATATCATATCTCAATCTTCAAAATGCTTGGGACTTTTCCTTGCCAATGAGTGTAATCCTAAAGAGGCATCACTTAACAGTTGATATTTCACGTTATCGTAATATTTTTAAAGATTTCCTTGACCATGTATTTATTAGACATGCTTATAACCATTTATCTTAGACTACACATACATACTTGTATTTTTCTCAATTTGTGCCTTTTTTCATTAAGGCCCACACTTTAATTGCGCTAGCCCCAATGGACCTTGGCTCTTTTTGCCCTTTTCGCCTTTGATGACACTGTTTTACGCGTAATAGATTGAGGTGTAAGATCCCTTGCATCTGGTGAAGGTAGGGTTCCAGTTCCATTAAGAGGGGGAGGGGGAGGAAATATTCATTTCCTCAATTTCACCCGCAAAATCTCCCTTACCCCACATACAAAAGATAAAGTCGTTACCACTTGGCTCATCTTCTATTAAGCTTGACATGCCGAACAGTAAAATCTTCCTAAGAAAAGTGTCTGATGGTATATATTTTGGGGAAGTTCTACTGGACTTCTCAGTTTCTCTTCCTTTTCAACTGCCTTTATATTAATGGGGTTGGGGGCATGGTGTGAGAAATATAGTAGAAAAATATTATTGAATTGTATCTTACCTTGAGACCCTATTTATATACACACTACATTAGACTCCTTTTCCAACTAGAACACGACAATACAGTCCTTTTCCAAGTATGACTCTATATGCTATTCCTATTCTAAATAAGATTGTATATATTATTCTTATTCCTATTCCTATTCTAACTCTCCTCGTCAAATTGGTGCATATATATCATATGTACCTAGTTTGTTACAAATGTATTTAATACGAGGACTGATGAAGAGCTTGACGAGATATCTGCAAGTTGATCATTCAACTTCACAAAATTGACAAACAATCTTTATATGCTTGGTCTTTTTATGGAATATTGGATTTGATGCATAATGTCGACAAAACATGAAGTGATAAATTCCTGAATTGCAGTGTTGAACTTCCCCAACCAAGCTTGACTAAACTATTCCATACCATAGAGTGACTTACACAATCGACATACAAGACTACCAAATTTTCCCTGGGCAACAAAATTAGGTGATTGCTCCATATAGACTTCTTCCTCCAGATCACCGTGGAGGAAAATATTCTTAATGTCCAATAGATTCAAAAGCCACTAGAGAATGACAATCATAAATAGAAAAAAGGTGGACATATGCTATTTTAGCCACGGGAGAGAATATCACTGTAATTTGACCCAAATATCTTAGTATCTCTTCCTTTTTTTTTGGAAACAGTAAATCTGAAATAGAAAGAAAATGTTGCATGAAAACTTAGATCTGTCGGAAACAATGCTATGATTGTGGAAAGTGCTCCAAATCTTAAATAAAATATACGGAAAAAGGGCCTAAAATGCCCTCAAACTATTGAAAATGGTACAAAAATGCCCTTCATTCACCTTTTGGGCCTAAATGCCCTTGTCATCCACCTTTGGGTCCAAAAATGCTCTTTTCCTTAATGGAATATTTTTGAGGTTAAAAATGCCCTTCATTCACCTTTTGACTCACTTATACCCTCGAAATTGACAACCCTCTCTTTTTAAAAAAAAATATTTATTATGTTTTATTTTCTTATGGAATAAAATAAAGGGGAAATTACATATATATACGAAAAAGTAAAAAGTTTATAGAAAAAGTAGCCCATATTTTATTTACATAAAAAATAGCCCAAAATTAGCGAAACTATACAATATAGTTTGTCAAAAGTTATAGGAAGTATACACTACTATACAATGTATATTACTTATACATGAGCTATACACTAAATATACCTTATGATACACAACTATACACCGACTATAC
>JBCEWC010012036.1:0-16178 GCA_038996855.1 Solanum aculeatissimum
ACAAAAAATACATATAGCAAATAAATTATCATATCACTAATGAATTTTAATTTCATCACTCATACATTTTGAGAAAATAATATCACATCTTTAAACAAAAAATTTAAAAAATTGAACATATATGAAGATTCAAATTCCTTCTCTAAAAAATAAAAATTGATCTTACGATACAAGTCTTTGAATCTGTTTCACAGAGTGTCTGTGGCACGTTCGCTGCCTTTTTGATCCTTTCTGGGAATTCAATGATTCTCCAACATGTTCTTCTTCAGAATTTATCATTTTGCTTTGCTAGTTTTCTGTTTGATAAAACAAAACAACAAAACAAACACAAAAACTCAAGCATTAATCTATTTGATTTATTTGAGAAACAACTGAAATAGAACAAAGAGAAAAGAAATATATAAGGGAGAGCTTTTTACTCACCTTCTGATTGACTAACACAATTAGAGGGACTAGAATAGAATTGGTCTATTTATATAGCAGAAAAATTGACTATACATATGACAGACACATATAATTTTATATCACAAAAAATTAGGGGGGAAATTCTAAATGATATAAAATGTGAATGCAAGATAAGAATTGTGATGTGATTTTTTTTTTCTCTTACAAAAGATTTGGTTTGAGATTAGTATATATGGTTTGTTATTTATATATTTTCTATTTAAAATGCATCAAAAGTTAAATTTCATAAATGGACATATAATTATGACTTTTTCCATCAAAATCACATAATTATATTTTCTAATACTAAATATTACTCTTTTAAAAAAAGGAAAAGTTATATAGATATACTAGATTATCACTTTTAATACAAGTACAAATTTATCATAGTATTGCTATATATTACTATCAATAATAATAAATAAAAAATTCTTGATAAAATCAGTAATTATTTATTTTAAAAAATCCGCCTAAGTACTTTTTTCTTTAAAAAATGGGGTTGGCCATCTTTAAATTGAATCTATATTTATAAAATTAAAATAATAAAAGGTTAAATGTAGAATTATGGTTTTCTAATAATTGTGATTTGCCAATTAACTATATATCAATTAATAATCAATAAATGAACTACACATGAATGTTCTTAACAATTATATTAAAATGAATTGAGAGAGTAAATAGAACAATGTTAATTTTATGACAATTTGATTTTTGGATATATTCTATATATTTTCCCTCATTTATTATGTATCAATCAATATAATTTTTTAATGATTTTATAAAGTCAAATTAAGCACATAGGTGTATCATATATAGTGCTTATTATAATTTTCTTACTTTTTTTCCTAAAATACTTTTTTGTTTACAACTGAAAATACTACTAGAATTAAAGAGAATAATTTCATAAAAAAAATATTTGATTTTTTATTTATAGTAATATAATTATATTTTATAGTGATTTAGGTAGAACTTTTGGTATGTTCATTGAGAAGTTCTTTATAGGAAAAAAATTCAATAGTTTACCTTAAAATTTTATTTGCTAATTTGATTGAATTCTTATATTTTCTTATTTGGCTCTCAATACATAGTATCAGCAGATATGGTTAGCTCTAAATATTTCATATTTGAATATTGGAAATAGGACAACTTTGTTTTTTGATTAGTCAAAACTAAAAAAAAAAAACTCTACTTTTCATCAAATATTATTATATTCATTAAGATATTGCAAATAAGCATCTCCACTTTAAAAATGTCTATTTAGACACTTCAATATGTGTCTCGAGGACACTTGACACTAATGTGACGCATAAATTTGTGAAATATCTATATGATCAATTTATAAAGTAGAATGTTCAATTGATACTATATAGACGAATCAACAACAACAACAACATACCTAGTGAAATCCCACAATCGAGATTTGTGGAGGGTAGAATGTACGGAGACTTTACCATTACTTCAAAGGTAGAGAGGTTGTTTCCTAGGATATCCTCGTCTCAAAAATTCATAGGCAGAATAAACTAGACATGAAAAAAAGGGAAAAGGAAAAGAAAAGGAAACCGGAAGAACAACTAATAACGAAAAATATGATAGTGTGTAAATACGATAAAAATCAACATATATATGACGAATAATGACAACACAAGATATAAAAACACGACTAATTCTACTATCCTACTATACTCCAAAGCCAGACATCAACCTAATCCTACTAACCTATTAGCTTACTACTCTAATTCGTGACCTCCCCTCCTTTCTGTCTAAGGTCATGTCCTCCATAAGATCAAGTTTCGTCATATCTTATCTGAATCAATATATTTAAATATATATACTCAAAGTTAAAGTATTTATTTGTCGTCGTAGAAGAATGTTGTCAAAAATAAATATCACATGTAAAAGGTGGTTGTGAGACAAATAATTGAAAAAATCATGGTACAATTCTACCTAGTACTTTACAATAATGTCATCTCACTTTGTTTTAATATCCAATTTACACTTAGCTTCAAAACTTCAACCCCTCCAATGTAATTTTGTTTTTTCTCCATTTTCTTACAATTTAATCTTCTCCAGCCGGCGAAATTTTCTTTATCAAACACCATTACTCTTTATATCACCAGAATTTCCAGTTCTTGATCTCAATTTTTCACTAAAAATGGCTTTGCAAAAGATCAAAGTAGCTAACCCCATAGTTGAAATGGACGGTCAGATCCTTGTTTATATATCTTTCTATGCTTCTTTTGTGTTTGATTATGTGATCTTTGTGTTAAAACTTTCATGTTTTGTGTGTGTAAATAGCTGATTCAATTTCAGTAGGCTGTTTTATGCTAATTGTGTACTGATTTTAGTTCAAGAATTGATTTTTATGCTGCTTTTTTATTCTAGGTGAAATTGGTGTGTGTAAATAGCTGCTTCAGTTTCAATAGGCTGTTTATATCCAAGTTTATGTAGTGATTTTAGTTCAAGAATTGATTTTTATGCTGGTTCTTGATTCTAGGTGAAATTTGGTGTGTGTAAATAGCTGCTTCAGTTTCAATAGACTGTTATATCCAAAATTTATATTGTGATATTAGTTCAAGAATTGATTTTTATGCTGATTCTTGATTATGGGTGAGAAGGATCTGTTCTTAATCACTCGGAAAGAGTATTTATGATTGTTTTTTTTCTTCAAAAATGGCATTTATATCTACCAGTCCACTAATATCTAGAGCCTGTAATTTCATAAAAATATGTACCTCTTCTGAACTGTGATTTCTGGGCTAACTTGCATGCACGTCCCACTAGCATAGCTATTAGGTAACTTTGTACACTAAGCTATGGACATATGGGAAGAAATCACCTATTGTCCTTGCCTCTGTTGGAAATTGAACCTGAGACCTCATGGTTCTCAACTCACTTTATTGACCACTAGGCTGTAATTTCAAAAAATTAAGTGCTGGTTATTGTTAAAAATTTGATTTTTATGCTGGTTCTGGTGTCTGGGGAGAAGGGTCTCTTATACTGGAAAAGAACATGTGTAGAATCTTTTTTGCATTTTTATTCACTAGTCCACTAATATCTGGAGGCTGTAATAACATAAAATTGTTTACTGACTTTTGTTCAAGAATTAGTTTTATGTTGTTTCTTGTTTGGATGAAAAGGGTGTAACAATCCAGTGATCATTTATTTTTAGCATAAGTCTGGACGGCTACAAAATGTGTTGCTTGGTTTAGTTCCTACTTAACTAAGAATAAGGAAATACAATTGGCCTGAGAAGTGATAATGAAATTAATTTATCCAGAATACGCAATACAACTCAATGCAACAGTAATGAAGAAAGGTAGAATGAGATGGGAATACAGAGAAGAAGGAAGACAAAGAAAGAAATGTGTTAATCAATGTCTGACTATCTTTTCACTATTGCTGCCACTACTTACTTACTAACCATCCTCCCCAAATCCATTTCGGCTTATCATGCTTCCATACATAATCAGCTAAATTTCTGGATGGTTCTTTAATTGCATAAGCCGTCTAACTGCTTCATCTTGGCACTCGTTTTTAGCTTCCACCTTGTCCTCCATTGTAGCAACCTGATCCCCATGGTTTACACAGTGTGATCAAAGACACGTTTAAGCCCTGAAGCTTCTAATGTGCGCTTCAATGTCGTCATCAAGGCTCTAAAACATTTTTCCTTCCCAGAGAGTCTCTCCTAAAGAGGCAATGTTAAACATATTGATATGTCACTTCATCTTAATTTTTTTATCAAATTCTTTGTCCATATATTTGTCATTCACGCTTTATCACTATTAGTCTTGGACTAACATATGTATATTTGTATATTTTCTCCATTCATGCCTTATTTCACTAAAGCACATGCTTTATTTGCGTTTGGCGCTTAAAGCCCAATGAACCTTAGAGCTTTTTTATGCTCTTGATAACACTGGGTTTACATCAAGCAGAGGCACCTCGGATACCACACTTTTCTTTAAGGTCAGACGGGGAGGCACCTCTGATACCATATGCAACAGCCTAGTTCACTATTAAATTCATCTCCAAAATTTCTAGTTATTACCGTAATAAAGCAGCAGGGTGAAATGATAATCAACCTTAAAAGTATGATAAAAGTTCACATTACGTCATTAGATATATGATAAATTAGTTTGGTCCGCTGCATTACTCGTTGGTTCTTCTTTAGCTGTTAAGAAATGTATATTTTCATTTTCTTATGTTTCTTTACATGTAATGCAGGAGATGAAATGACCCGTGTCATTTGGAAATTAATTAAGGATAAGGTAACAAGTTGTTTTGCCTTATGTATCTATCAGTAGAATATTCTGTCTCCATCCTCTCATATTCATTTCAATTTTCACAGTTGCTGACATTTGAATTCTCTTTTAAGCTTTAGCTCATCTTGCCTTTTGTGGAGTTGGATATAAAGTACTTCGATCTTGGCCTTCCTCACCGTGATGCCACTGATGATAAGGTCACAATTGAAAGCGCTAAGGCTACTTTGAAGTATGTATCCACTTCTTTCTATCTTTAAGTTTCTGCTTAATGAAAGAACAATTGTTTAGGACCAAGCTCATATACTGACTTCCGTAATCTTTCCATCGATTACTGAATGTTTGATCTTTATATATCCAGCCTTATGATGTTTGAACTAATAAATGCAGGTATAATGTGGCAATTAAGTGTGCAACCATCACTCCAGGTGCTTATGTTTTTTCGTTTTGTTTATTTCATTTTATTAACCTGCTGGTCCTAGATTGATGATGGTATTTAGAGTACCAAGGATTAAACCATCAAATTTCAGTGTGATATCGTACATCTATTGTTTAATCTTTCTAATCAAACTTAGGCATAATACATAAGCAGATACTCAAACTTGGCCTCAACTGGCAAGTAAACACTACAACTTTGAGAGTGCACATCTAGATGCCTCAACTTAGTCTCAATTGGCAACTAAACACTTCAAACTCGTCTTCATTGTGTTTCGTGGACACCCGAAGCTGACATGACACATAAATTTTGGAGGTTTTGAGATATCATTTTGGAAGTTGGAGTGTTCCATTGACATAGTGGAGACTAGTTGAGGTGTCTAGATGTGAATACTCAAAGTTGAAGTGTTTACGAGCTAGTTGAGGCTAAGTTTGAATGTCTATTTATGTATTATGCCTAAAATTTCCGTGTTTAAAACCTATATCAAGGAGCTGTACACTACAATTTGAAAACATTGAAGAAAGTTTGAGAAAATCGTAAGTTTTGTTAAGTATAAAATTGAACAAAGAGATAACATAAGATGTTGAACTTGGATTGAAGTTGTATGCATTGCAGATGAGGCCCGTATGAAGGAGTTTAACTTGAAGCATATGTGGAAGAGCCCAAATGGGACAATTAGGAACATTCTGAATGGTGAGTCTCCATCTCTATGCGCAATTTTGGTGGGTGATATCTTTGTAATAAATTGAAGATGTCCAATATTAGTCGATATTTTGATGCAGGTACGGTGTTTAGGGAACCAATCCTCTGCAAAAACATCCCCCGACTTGTCCCAGGTCTATACTACTTGCTGAACTTGTATATTTGTTAATTGTTCACTTGATTCTCTCTTTGACTTACATAAATGTAGCTGACATCAGGTTGGTCAAAACCAATATGCATCGGCAGACATGCTTTTGGTGATCAATACCGAGCTACTGATACAGTAATTCAAGGAGCTGGAAAACTCAAATTAGTATTTGGTAAAGTTTCGCCCATGTGTATAGTTGCATGAACCTGTTTGATTCCAAAACTCTGCTAATATATGTTTGCTCTACTCTAGTTTGGCTATGAGTAAATTAGTTCTGGTTCATTTACTACTTTTTTAGTGATTATGTTTCGAAAATGTTGCTGAGATATTGTATTGAACATGATTGCAGTACCAGAAGGGACAGATGAGAAGACCGAGTTCGAGGTTTACAACTTCACTGGTGCTGGTGGAGTAGCTCTATCCATGTACAACACGGATGAGGTTTGACTGTACCTAAAACCTATGTTGCTCTGTCTCTCTCTAAAAATGTTGTCTCACCCATGTCAGATCCTCCAAAAATACACTACTTTTAGAGGATCCCGCATGCAGAGTCCGAGCAACATAGCTTGAAACAGAAAATTAGAATGCCTAGAGTTATGCATCTTGGCTATTTTTTTCTTTCTGTGCAGTCTATTCGTTCTTTCGCTGAAGCTTCTATGAACATGGCATACCAAAAGAAATGGCCACTCTATCTTAGCACAAAAAATACCATCCTCAAGAAATATGATGGAAGGTACGGCTAGCCGATGATCTGATTCTGTATTATATGCACACACACATTTAAAAATAGGATGGTTTCTTTACCTTTTAACCTCTATTTGTCTGTCTTCCCGACCTCTTCTGGTTTTGGGTTTCTCTTCTTACTTTTATGATCTTTTCTGAAGATTCAAGGACATATTCCAGGAAGTTTATGAGTCAAAATGGAAGTTAAAGTTTGAGGAATCTGGAATCTGGTAAGCACCCAACTTTTCATTTCCAACGACTTGTTCTTGTTAATGGTTGTAATGATGGAGATTGTTAAATGCTTGAATTTATCAAAAATAGGTACGAACATCGCCTCATTGATGATATGGTTGCTTATGCTTTAAAAAGCGATGGTGGTTATGTATGGGCGTGTAAAAACTATGATGGAGATGTACAAAGTGATTTCTTAGCACAAGGTATGTTTGGTCAGCTTGCTAACGGTTTATAGATCTATCTAGAATACATTTTGTATTTTCAATATGAACTTGTTCAATTTTCACTTTTGCTACCTACTTTAATGTTCGTTTGAGTAATTGTTCTTATATTTTTTATTGCTTGAATAGGATTTGGATCGCTTGGATTGATGACATCGATCCTGGTATTTTCTTTATTTGCTTCCATTTTCCCCTGCTACTCCCAATTCCTTTAATTTTGAGTCCTTTATCTCGTGATTTCATGTGATTATTTGAGAAATCCATGCTTAGATGCAGAAAGTCTCAAGTTTTCTAAAAAATGAGACTTAATCGTTCGTAGATCATTGCCTTAATTGCTGATTTGCGATTTTATTTTGGATTCTAATGGGGCTGAAATATTTGGTTTAGATATGTCCAGATGGAAAGACTGTAGAAGCGGAAGCTGCCCATGGAACTGTGACCCGCCACTACAGGGTTCATCAGAAAGGAGGTGAAACCAGCACAAATAGCATTGCCTCAATTTTTGCTTGGACGCGTGGACTTGCACATAGGTAGGACATTCTAGTACTAAATTGCTGCGCTTAGCACTCCCGGGGGTTTGGTCTGGTGGTAAGAGAGTAGCACGTGATATGTGGATTAGGCACATGTCATGTATTCGGACCCTTACCACAGCAGGTCCATTTTCCATCGAGGTTCAGATTGTGCACCACTAATGCTCGAGTATGCACTTAGATTTTTAATGATGGCAGTACCAAACAAATAATCATGTATCTTTAACAGGGCAAAATTGGACAATAATGCTGCACTCTTGGATTTCACCAAGAAACTAGAAGCAGCTTGCATCGGTGCAGTGGAAAACGGGAAAATGACCAAAGATCTAGCACTTATTATCCACGGATCCAAGTGGGCTCCCTACATTTTGCTCATGCATCATATTTCATCGTTCTGAAGTTAACACTTTGTTCTGTCATTGATATAATTTGCGTGTTATTGAAACCTTACAGGGTAGCTAGACATCAATATGTGAACACTGAAGAATTCATTGATGCTGTGGCCGATGAGCTGAAAGCTAGACTCCTGAAAGCAAAGATTTAAATGTACGTTTTTCTGATTGAAAACTTTATCGTTATTCAACCTTTTTTTTTTGGATATTCCGTTTCTGATGATTGAATACCATGATAACTGCATTTTAATATGCATTCTTACCGCGATTTAATTGTGCCTCAGTATGATATGATCTAAAATGTTCTTGTTGAAGGGATCATTTCTAGAGATTTGTTGTCTTGAATTGTTGAAAATACATTCTAGCACGAAATTGCGTCATAACTTATCAATGCCTCTTGTTCTAACCAATCTTGTCTATTTACTATTCATGACTTTTACCCTATTACACACTCGCACCCCATCATTCCAGCTATGTTGCTCAAACTCTCCGAAAGTATTATCATACCCCTGTTAGATCCTTCAAAATTGCACTATTTTTGAAAGATCTCAACCAATTATTCCCTTCATTCGTTACATTTTTCATGAGCGTCTTTTTTTTTTTCAATCGAATTTATACCACTAGACAGTGTGTAGCGGCCTTTTATTATAATCATCATAGTTCTTTTTTTGACTCTCTGTTTTCTATTCTTTCCAGATAGGTTTCCACTTAAAAGGAGGAAGACATTTTGCTAGAACTCTGAGGATTAAGGTGTCATTTACTCTTCATACAGAAGAAAATATAGACAATTTCTAGTACTTTTTATATATAACAATATTGATCGCGATGGATAGTGTGGATTTATATAGTCAATCTCAACTTGTTTGGGATTAAGGTGTCGTTGTTCTTGTTCCCCTCATCGATCCACGCAGACGATAAACTTTTAATTTTCAGTTGATTTTAATAATCTCATAAAGATGGAGGATGGATGCATAATAAAATTAGTGTGTAATGTTTCACAATTCCATTTGTATCTTACATGTTATTAGTAACTGCCATAAGAGGATCCTTGTTATACCAATAATGACGATAATATATTTAGTGAAATTTTGCAAGTAGATTTAGGGAGGGTAGTGTATACGTAACTTTATTTTTATCGTGCAAAGGTTTTTTCTAATAGGAAAAGGAAATATAGTGGTAAAAAATCATATAGAAAATAATGGAGAAAAGAACAGTAGCAATAACAGATTGTACAATAACAGATTGTACAATAAACGAAGTAGGGGAAATAGGTAACAAAAAATCAAAGAATAAGGTATATAGTAGGAGAGTACTAATAATACTACAATTAGAGAAACTTGGCAACACTCGACTATCTATTAACCTTTCATCCTAATCTGTCGATTGTCATATTCTCCTATATATAGTCATGTTTTTGTTAACGTGCAAATGTGTCATGTTTTATCTAATCATTTATCTCCGACACTTCTTCTGCCTACGTACTTTTACCTCTCCTATTATCCATTGTAGTCAACCTTTCACACTTTGTCACTTGGGCATCTACGAATTTCTTTTTCACGTGCCTAAATTATCTCAATCTTGTTTTCCTCATCATGTTTGTCGCATATGAAAGTCACTCTCACCTTGTCATAAATACGTAATTATAGTATTTGGTACAAGTAAAGGCAAAACTTTAGGGTTGTCTCTTATTTTCTTTCCTTCAAAATATTCTCAAGTGAAGAAGACGTGTGCTATGATTTAAACCGTTTGTTTGTCTCCAAAAATACAAAAAAAATGGCCGGTGAAATGGTCGCACATGAATGCTAGATATTTTGCATTAGGTATCCTGAACTTTGGAGTCCGACTAATTTGAATTTGTGTTATATTTCTAAAGCATATTTTTCAGAACAAGAGTGATGATATTTCGAAGAATATAATATAGTCATATTAATTCAATGAGCCAAAATAAAGACATTTGATTAAGAATGAAAAAAAATCATCACCCTTTTTGATGGGGTAGTAAGTGTTGGACTCATCAATGATGAACTCAACTTGAATATAACAACCATCGATAGTGTTGTTTCATTCTTAATTAGAGATCTGCGATTTAAGAAAAAAAAATTGAAAGACTCATGAATGCTAGATTTTGTTTTGCGATAGGTATCCGAAATTTTCTAGTCTGACTAATCTGAATTCACGTCCAATAAGCTCATTAAATAGATAAAAATACTTTTACTAAGGGTTACTTCATTCTCAAAACTCAACTGGAATGAAACAAGAGTTGCGGCCGATTAAATTTTACTCTTAATCAGAAGCCTCAGATTTAAGCTATGAAAATGAAAGAAACTTGGTACTTTCTCGTCCCATTTTAGTTATCATAATTTCTAATTTTAGAGTCAAATTATTTAAACTTTAACTAATATTTTAAGATATAACTTTTCATCATATTGATATGAAAAAAAGTTACAATTAACATTAATATTTTTCGTATAATTTTTTAATATCTAAATTTTTATTTTAAAATATTAAATTTATTTAATCTAATTTAACTTTGAAGATTTGTCAAATTGACTCTCAAAAAACACAATTTGACAAATAAAATGCGACATGAATTATTTGTTTTTGCTTTTTATATAAATATAATGTCCAAACAAAAAAGGAAAGCACCAATTGCCATCAATTTCTCATCATGTCAGGCCAACTCCATTATCTTTCCTTTTTTATTTTCTTCCCTTTCACATTTCCAAATGAGTCAAAAGAAAAAAAATTAAAATAATTTGTAATAGAAACTATAGAACTTTCCAAATGGAACAAATTAAGATCACAAATATAGTAAATTAATGGATTTCAAATACTTTTTAAAAAGATGACATTGATTATAACTTTACCTTATTATATAAATATTTTTTTTACTATCCTCATAACATTAATGGGTACCTTCAGGGTGGCCCAGTGATTTGAGCTGGGGACTTTCATGTTGGAGATCTCAAGTTTGAAATCTCTTGTTAGCGAAAGCAAAGATTTGCCTTCTGAGTCGAACTCGTCGCATGCAGTTAGCGGGGATTTACCCCGTGCGCACCCAAATAATAGCAATTGCAGATTCCCTTTGTCATCAACAAAAAAATATTCGTAACGCGTTAAAATATTATATCCAAAATCTTTATCAAATGGGGAAGATTCTTTTTCAAAATATCTTTACATGTTGAAGTTGGCTTGTTGAAATTTCTAAGCTCCTAATGATGTTCACTTATTCAAACTTGACTTTTAATAGAAAATTCTATCACTTTTATAATTATTTGATAATTAATAATTATTTATTTGATTAATTTAAATTCGCATTAAGTAAAATTCATTAAATTAATTAAGAAAAACACCTTCTATTAAGTTTTTTTGTCATTTTCACGCTCGAACTAGAAGTAATCTTATTCATTCAAATATAGTTCGATTAATTTAAATTTGACTCACATAAAATTTATTAGAGGGAATTTCGCTTCCTCCCAAGAATTTTTCTATTCTTATACTCAAATTTTACACTTTTACTTAAGTGTTAAGGTAATCTTATTCATCGGACTACATTTTTTAACTAGTAATTATTTCTTTAGTCTCAACCATTTTCAGTATTTATTTTTATAATTAATCATCTATTATCCAAAATTACTTAATCAACTAATTTACATTCATGTCATATAAATTTATTAAAAGAACTTTTTTTAATAATTTTTTTTCTAAATTTAGATGAAACTTGAAACATTTAATTAAATATATGAAGTCAACTCTTGTATACAATTAGACGCAATTTTATTAGTCATCCACGTTATGCTACTTTTCGACTATATTTTTTTATTAGTACTTTTTTATGTCTTGTTTTTTTTTTAAAAAAGAGAGAAATTCATAAATATTTTTGACCAATTATATGTGAACATACATTTTTTTTTAAAAGTGAAATACGTGTATAGGTGTAATGATCATAGAAAGACACAAAAAAATAAAACAAAAATGAATACATTTCAAAATCGAAAATTCCTTTATTTGACTTTTATTTATAAAAAATAATTCTCAAGAGTCAATATTATAACCAAAATATAACCAAAAATAGAAGTTTGCGACTTCCTCCAATCTATTTTACTATTGTTTCGATGTGAAATTCACGTAATATATCAGAAGTATTTTTTTAAATTTTGATTCATCTCATATTATGAACTTCATAATAATAATATTTTATTAAATCAATTCAAAAATATCTTTATTATTAATTTACTGAATAATATATACAATTTTATTTATCGATTAGCATTTTTTAAATTATTCGATCTATTAAAATTTAAACTTTAATCTCCCATAATTTTCACCACTTTCTCATCAAGCTCTTGGAAGTCACACCTTAGTGTGCAATTATTACATTTTTTTATCCATTAGAAACTTAGCACTTGTCTCCTTCAATCAAGGCATCAACATAGCCAAGTGGTGTCTTGTATAAAGTGAAATAATTTAATTAAATAAATAAATGATAATGATATTTTGGCTTGAAATTTGGATCATGTTCTTTTATTAGTCCTCCACAATTGATCAAAGTAGATAAAAATCAATTTTAAACTAATTAATCATATATATAGTTATTATTATCCGCCTTTAGTTATAAGAGATTTCATATTCTAGTTTTAAATATATATAAAAAATTTATTGGGAACATCACCCCGAATGACCCTTATAATGCGCGATAGTATAACCTGTCTGCATGAAATACGATGATAAATTCGTTCCCGAGCCTTATACACATTGTTCATCACATTATGGGAGTTGATCGATCTCTATGCATTTCACTGTTCTACGCAATTTACAGAATTAGAAGCCTTTGCACAATGTTATAAGAAAAAAATATTTAAAAAAAAGAAATCTATTTTTATTGAATTGAACGTTGAATTAGTGGAGACTCTAAATGAAACTCAAAAAGTTATATAGTTTTATTATTATCTTTATGTCCATCTACTTTTCTAATAGCATGGGGCAAGGAATTCTACTTTTTTCTTTTTTTTGTTAAAATAATAGTTGTCTTTTTGTATTATTGCATTTTGAAGATAAATTGTTTTAGTTAATTTGTAAAAAAAAAGGGAAAAACATGTAAAAATATCATTGGTTGTTGAGATATTATTTAATAATGAAAATGATAAGTTAGGTGCAGGAACCAAATTAATAATTTAATGGGTCCTTGTGTGATTGTTTTCAAAAATAAATTATTTTTCGTGTAGTATATTTCTTTAATTTATTTAGTATCCACTTGTCTTTTTTTTTAAAATTAAATTATTAAAATCAAAGATTTTTTTAAAATAAAAATCAATATATATATATATTCTTTGGAGGTGTTATCATATCACCGACGTTTCACATATTTCAATGAAGTAAAAATTAATTTTATTTATTTATTTTAAATGAAATATATTATAAAGATTTTTCTTAATCTTTATGTTTTATTTCCCTTAATATTTATAAAATTGATCATTGAAGCATGTACATATGTAAATTTATGTAAATTAATATTTGTGACAAGTCTCGATTAAATTAAAATTCACATATTTCAAGACTCATTTTTAACGATCACATTTCACATTTATTCTCTTTTTTAATTTTTAATAGATTAGAGAAGGAATAAATGATTATAAAGCTATTAATATATATAAAAATGAAATGGGACCTTTTAAAACTCAAAATATTAATAAACTTATACTTTAGCAACATAATTATTACATTACAACTAATAAAGTTAAAAGAATAGATTGTTATTCTTACCTTTAATTGAATTAAAATCTCATAATAATTATATTACCACCTTTATTATATTCTTTTATTTTTATTTTTATAACTTATCTAGCTATTCACTTTTTTAAATGAGATACAATGACTAATAAAAATAAAAATCAACTAAAAAAAATGTTTACAAATTTATTTTATGATTTTAAAATAAAATAAATTATCTGCTATAATCGATAAAATAATTGATGATATTTATAAACTTATACTCTAAGTTTCAATAATGACATGCTAGTCCATCCACATATTCCAAATTTAATTATTTTATAAATAGTGACTCTTCTTATACATTTCTTCTTCAAGAAATTAAAAAAATTATTTCTTTTTCTCCATTTTTTTTAATCTTCTCCGTCGTACTACCACCACAACGCCACCATGGTTCTCTCCAAGATAGCATCGGAAAGTGACATGTCACTTAACTCGACTTTCGCTTCTCGATACGTTAGAACTTCTCTACCAAGGTAATAATAATACGTAATCTGTCATTAAATTGTTCGTAGCTAATCAGAATTGTTTGGTACGATCGCAAATTTTTTGTAGCAAAATATTACTATATATCTATTTTTTTCGTATTTATTTCGATTTTTAACTATTTTGACTAACTTACATAGTTAAACATTGTTATCAATCTTTAGTAATTTTTTTTATTTGATGTTTGATATTTGTTTTTGATTTACGATTAATTTATATTCACACTATATAAAGTCTAAAATCTCTCAAATTTCATTAAAACATTATCTGATTTGCTAATATTATCATAGATCTTTCATAAATATCGTGTTTCTTTGAAAAAAAAATGCTTTTCACACTTCAACCAAACATTGAAAAAAATAACTTTTGTCGTTCAAACACAAATCTTTTTTCTTCATTTGTATATATTCTTAGAGCTTAATTTTTGAGACGAGGGTTTTCCAGAAACAACCTCTTTATCTCCTATGAGGTAGTGGTAAGGTGTGCGTACATTTTATCTTCCCCAGATCTCACTCGTGGAATTTCACTGGGTATGTTATTGTTGTTGTTTGTTGTATATATTCTTAAAATTAGAGTTTTATTTTTATTTTTTGAAGGTTTAAGATGGCAGAAAATTCAATACCAAAGGAAGCAGCCTATCAAATTATAAATGATGAACTTATGTTAGATGGAAATCCAAGGTTAAATTTGGCTTCTTTTGTGACAACATGGATGGAACCAGAATGTGACAAATTGATGATGGATTCTATTAACAAAAATTATGTTGACATGGATGAATATCCTGTCACCACTGAGCTTCAGGTATATATTCATTTTATTTTGCATTTAAGTTTTATGCATTAACAGTACGAGTGGCGGAGCCACATTACGATGAGGCTAGGGGGATCATTTCTTTGGTGAAAAATTATATTATCTATATATAGTATAAACAGTTTTTTATGTATGTATAATAGCTGTTGAACCCTCCTTCGCTTAGTTTGTGTGTCTACTTCTTAAAATTTTGAATCCCCTTAACAAAAATTCTAACTCCGCTACTAATTACATAGGATGAAATATTTTTACAATAAAATAAAATAAAATAGTGGTGTTAAGATTAATTTGGAATTATTTCTCTTTTATAAAAGTCATAATTCCTAGTGGAAACATTTGACAAATTTAACTATATAAAGTTTTGAATAGTATAATGGTTTAAAAAGTATCAATATACTTCTTTTCAACTTTTAATTAGTGCTAAGTTAGAAAATAGGTATCTAAAAAGATTGTGATAGGATAGATACATGAAATTTCTCTTCTTCTTTTTTTATGAAAAGGGGAATTCGTAGCTGTGATCTTTTGAGTGCACACAAGATAAACCCTCGTTTCTATGAAACAACTCGTAAATCACACAGGAGAGGTAACCTTCACCGAGTTTGAGCTTGATCCAGAAGGCATGTCCCTTTAATTTTTTGAAAAATCACATTTCAAGTTCAACGTTTTGACAATAAAACTATTTTTTTTTTAAAAGATCAATTTTTTTTTAATCTCATCACCATCGAAAATTGTGACAAAATGAATATATAAGATTCCTCTATTTTTAATTTTAAAAAAATTATATTATAACAGAATGAGAATACTCCAAATTATTCAGATTAATTAAAATTCAAAAATAAATATCGAACCATAAATAAAATAAGTTATGACCAATAAAAAAAAGGTATGGGTAGATAAAGTGGTCCTTCATGCATTGCTGTTCAAACACATGCGCAAATAATGGCCTTCATATAAGTGCTCTATCTACAACTTTGAGTGGAATAAAAAATATTCATCGTCAGAAAAATTAAACTGTACAATCAAA
>JBCEWC010012037.1:0-16178 GCA_038996855.1 Solanum aculeatissimum
TTCTTAGGATCTTCAAGGATGAAAGAGGATCCTTAAATCAAGTCCCACATACCTTAATCCAAGCAACTAGCCAACAATATCAAACTTAATCAAATCTTCTTCCCCAAATTCTACAAGCTAGCTTCAATAGAGGTCAAGAGAGGCTTAAGATCTTAAGAGAGTGTATAGGAGAGTTCTAATGGATGAAATAGGGTTTAGTGAATATTTTAGGGGTTTAGGAGACCTTAGGGGGACCAAAAGGGGGCTTAGGGAAATGTTAAATCACGCAAATACCATTAATAAAATGGAAATTTTAACTGTACACAGTGCCTAAATGGCCGCTACAGTGCCGTTTACCTGTGCATGAGTCGTTCAACCTGCCGTCCAACATGACTTCACCAAATTCTTCAGCACGAACTTTCGGAGGACTTTTTGTTACACTTCACGAACCACTAAACGGTCTGTTCAATATGTGACTGTCCCTGTAAGGCACTATCTAACCACACTTGGCCTCAAATTCATGCCCAAGCCTTGGCCTAGCCACTGTCCAACTTCACGGGACAGTGGACGGCTCGTCAAACACCAAACGAGTCGTGCAAGGCTCTGTTGGTTTTGACTTAGCATAGGGGTGGTTCCAGGCCACCCCAAGCTCCCTGTAACATCTCACCGGACCCTAGACCATCCTTGCACAGTTTCATGGCCTGTATCAATGTCCTTGGCAATGTTTCTATGCCTATCTCCAATGGCTTCCGAATTTCAGACAGTATCACTGTTTGGGCCATATCTCCCTCATCCAAACTCCAAATTGAGTGAAACTACTTGTGTTCAAATTCTAACTCAAGGAGATTCAATTTGATATATGGTAGCTCATATGGTTCATCCCACATCAAAAGTTATGACTGTTTGAAGTACACTGTTGAAACTATCCCTCTAGGCCACTAACTAGTCCAATTTGCATTCGGCCACTTAAACTCAACCCGTGGCTACCAAAACTCAACCATGGCTTTCAGTACATCCTAGAATTCCAACCATAAGTAGATTTTGAAAATTTTTGGGTTGTTATATTTTCCTCCCCTATTTTTGTATCGCTAGTTTCCCCCTCTTTACATGATTTTCCTATGACTAGTCACCTAAACATAGGCTTTTGTCCTGAGTTGAGGTGCATATTATCCATCCTCAGAACCAGGTCCACTTTTTGTAGCCACCCTGAACTTATGTTTTTTGCTTCAGTCAAGGTGCACAATGTTCAAGGAAGGACCAGGGCCAAGTTTAGGAGTCATCATTTATCAGTGGAAGGTTACATGGGTATTTAAAAAGAATGAGGTCTATACAAGGCTCAAACAAAGGGATCAAAGGATATACAACATATTTGTTCAATTATTTAGGCTAAGTGGACTATTATGAATAACAACCTAAGATCCTTTCCTAACCAACTAAGCTACAGTCTGAGTCTTCAGTAATGGGGCAAGTTCTGAATTGACAGACAATATATGAATCATGCAATTTAAGCTCACTCACACATGGCACTGCATACATGTAAACACAAACTATTCAAATCATTTTTTTATCATGATTTAGCCTAACTTATCAAAATAAGCACCGTCAAACAACTAATCATGCATGGTCTATCAAGACTAGCTAATACAAAATCTAGTGGGTATCATTTTTCAACAAAAAAATTAACTATGTCACAGATATAGGTATTGTATGCTACTAATACTACCTAAACATGTAGGTTCAACAGAAAATAAATATCTGTAGGGAAAAAGAATGCAGGCAAGAAAACTCTTTAGATCAAATATTAGGGTAGTTATAGTCCAAGGCTACTCAGACTTTATTGAGGCCTATAACTACCCATACCCCATCTAAAAATCTATGCATTGTCCCCAATGCACACAAAATATCATAGGTAAAACAAATTGGGTCAAAAGTAAACATACATGGACGTACGACCTCCTCACTCCTCTTGGGTTGCTTCATAAGTAGCACTTGATATAGTGTCGCGACACGACTTAGCCCTCTTGATTACTCAAACTTCATCAAGTCCCCATGTCTCGAATATTTTAATCTTTTCCACTTTGCCAAGAACACTAGAATATTACAAAAACAACAAAAAACATAACATGATAAAAATAAGGGTTAATCCTCAATTTACATGAACTAAACAAGTCTAGTTGTAATCCCTGACAACGATGACAAAATACTTGATGTCGCTCAAGCCACACCTACTTTTTGAGGTAAAGTTATCACCGTCAAGTAAATATTTAACTGAGGTTAGGGTCGATCCCTTAGGGAATATGGTAGACTCAAGAATTAATTAAATGTAAGTCAGGGTGATTAACCTACTTATCTCCAAAGAAAAATGGGAGTTTGCAAAGTAAAATTAACTAGACTAAACTAATATAGGTGATAAGAAATCAGTAGAAGAGATAACTAGGGTAATGTGTTTCCCATTAATCCCTAACTTGGTACTATCGAACAAATACAACCTTTTTTCAATGTGTAGGTGTAGCGCAGTAAGCTAGGTTCACCTAAAACTTTGATCCAGCGAATAGATAAATTTTATCATAGAACTTTATCCTTCACTATGATGTGACATTATTAACCCTTACTTTTTATCCTGCTACAACCTCCGTTGATCTAGTTCAGGTGATTAGATAATAATATTTCAATCAAATCCTATTAATTAACTCTTTTCACATTCATTACTTTCTAGATCTGACAAGTAACATTAGGTGAGTTCTAACATAGGCCTCTATTGAAAAGCATTTAAAGTGAAGTGGATTAGTTAATACAACCTAACAAACCTTTCAAGAAATACACAATATTCGATTTTACCTTGTTAGTTCCTCATCGTTCTCACAACCCTAGTTGTGGATTTAGCTATGCATGATTAGTTTAAATGCAGGAATTATGAAGTAGAGTGACATAATTTAACACTTACAAAAATGAATCAAAGAATATGAAATTCAACTCTTCAATTAGTATCAGAAGGTCAAATTAAGATCTAACAGTAATATTTTCCACTCAAAATATGATAAATCCTAAGTGTATTCTCTAAAACATTCTTCAGATTTCGTGACACCTTCTTACTTTATGAAAAATAACCTAAAAATCTATTTATAATGTGTAAAATACAAAACCAAAATAGAATAGGAAAATTTTGTCGATACACTTTACGAGCAAGTTTATGGCTCGTGCATCAATATATGGCTCGCATGTCTCTGTTTTATGAACTTCAACTGGATTCTGGAGACATGCTTTTATGAGACCTTTCCATGGGCCATGTAAGATATTATGGTTCATAGAGGGGTTTCATCTGATGACTTTTCAGAACTTCTTCGCTTTCTAATCCTTAGGGCACGACCACACTTTACGACTCGTGGATTGATCTGTGACTTGTCTGCTTCCTTCATAGAGTAACTCAAAAAATCACCCTTACTAGAAATTGCTATGAGATCCCATCTATGACCCATAAAGGGTTCCGTAGATCACAAAAATTTACTGCTTAAGCATATTTTTCCAAAAAACTATGCCCTCACTGAAATCCTGCAAAAGAAACACATATACACATCAAATCTACTAATATCGCTTTGAGAACACATCAAATTCAGAGTTTTAAGCATCAAAAGTGTTGCATTTGTGTAGCACATCAAGGCCTCTGATGCAGTTATCACAGGTATGGTTCTAGTGTGCACTATTCTACTTCAATTTAATTTGATCTACGATCTGCTTCTTAATATTTTTTAGCTTATTTTTCTTTAAATCTTGATATTATGTGTGAGCCTCTTGCCAAGCCTGTTTGTGTTTCCACCTCGATAGGTGAATCACTAGTGGTAAATCAGGTGTATCAGGGTTATGTTGTGACTTTTATGTGTAGAATACTATTGTTAACTTGATATTTCTTGATATGGTTGAATTTTGGTATGGATTGGTTATCATCTCATCATGTTATTCTTGACTGTCATGCGAGGGCCGTGACCTTATCTAGCCCTAATTTACCTCAGTTTGTATGGACCGGAGCATCTACCTTCTATCTGAATGGAGTTTTTTCTTATATGCATGTCTATCGATTGATGGATAAGAGTTGTTTGTCATATTTGGCTCACGTTCGGGTTGTTTCATAGGAGTTTCCATCATTGGAGACCACCTAGGTTTCTAGGGATTTTATGGATATATTCTCGACTAATTTGTCTAGTATTCCTCCAGATCGTCATATAGACTTTGCTATTGAGATGGAGCTGACAACTAATCCCATTTGTATTTCCCCCTATGGGATGGCTCCAATTGAGTTGAAGGAGTTGACAGAGCAATTAGAGGACTTGTTGAAGAAATGGTTTGTTCATTCAAGAGTATCTTCTTGGGGTGTTTGCTGGACTCTGATATCAATCAGCACACATCTCTACTCGGAGGTTGAAGCAGTCATAATCAAGTATTTCACCTAACAATGGTTAGGATCGTTTCCATGAGAACTATGGTAGACTCTGGATTAGCACAACCTATAAATTAAATCGATTAACCTTACAATCTCCCAGAAAAATGGAAAATAAATACAAAGAGGGGGCATTTTCAAGTAAAAGTAAAATCCAAACTAAAATGCACTTGTTTATGATCAAAAGAAAAGTTAACTAGGGCTATGTGTTCCCCATGACTCCCTATCTAAGTGCTCTTATATACTTGCGACTATTTTCTCATGTGTAGATGCAGGACAGTAAGCTAAGTTGTCCTAAACTCTTGATTCGACGTATAGGTGAATTTCATCACATTACTTGATTTATCTCTGTGAAGTCTCTTTACTAACCCTTACTCTATCCCAGTACAACCTTACTTAATTTAGTTAGTTTGATTAGTTGAGAGAAATCAACCAACTCCTATTAATTAACTAATTTCCTATTACTCACTTCCTTGATCCGGCAAGTGATACTGGGCTAGTTCTAATGTTGGTCAGCATTAAAAATCAATGAAAGTGAAGAGATTAATTAATACATCCTAATACCATCCAAGAATTTGCAAGTTATCCAATTTTATATTAGCTAGTTCGTCATGGTTCCCATAACCCTAGTTGTGGATTTAACCATACATGCTTGGAGTGTTTTCAGAAATTATGCAAGAAGAAGACATAATAAAAAATTACACCCAAGAATATATGAATACAAATCCAACTTCCCAATAGAACTGCAAACTTGAATCAAAAGATTGTAGTAATAGTCACAAAAAGGATGTTCACAAATTCTCTAACTCTCTATCACGATATATTCCTGTCTATTGCTATCTCTTTATTTAAAAATCCCTAAAAACCTATTGATAGTACATAAAATACAAAGCCAAAACAAAATAGGATAACTGTGTCGGCATCATTGATTGGTTGCTTTTACGGCTCATGTAGCAGTTCACAGCTCGTAGATTGGGGTCTCATGGAATGTAGTTACATTCTGCAGGCACCTTTCACGAAACCATTCCATAAGCCATGTAGGATTTCACCACCCATGAAGGGTTTTTTCTAAGCCACTTTCAACAACTCATCAATCTTTGATCTTCACTTCACGACCACACTCTATGACTCGTACTATGGTCTACAACTCGTGGTCCTCTCTTGTAGAGTGTGGATCAATTTTCACCCCTGTACTAGAATATCAAATGAAACCTCCTCAATGACTCGTGGAATGATCCACGACCCGTAGAAGGTCTCATAAACTACCAAAAACTCTGCAATTCTGTACTTCAAGCCCAAAGTTAAGCCAACATGAAATCCTGCAAAATAAACATTAACACACATCAAATCTACTAACATCGTCTTGAGAACACATAAAAATCCCAAGTTTCAAGAATTAAAAGTGTTGTATTTTGGCAGCACATCAACACCTTCAACTTAAAATAGTTTCTTGTCCTCAAGCGATGGACTCAATCTACTTAAGCAGCATAAAGACACATAGACATCAACCCAATAGCACATACTACATCAAAATCTCAACAAATACCCAAACCCTTTACAAACATATATTGGATAGTCATCCAGTGAACCAATACAGACTATAATATACAAGAGTGTAGCTATAGCAAGCTATACAACCATACATAAGCCATATGTCACTGATTTGGTCAAGTGTCAACAATGCAATACAAGTGCCCTCACATACAGAAGTCCCATTATACACTGTGGATGATATTTTCAATTCAAGTTCATTGGGACTACATCAAAAACACTCACCCTCATAAAATATATTCAAATATTGTGCCCAATACCACATGTTTGCCCCTATACTCTAGATCGTGACTTGTTAATTAGTCGGACTAGGATCATGTTAGGACTTTCTAAGCTTATATTGCAAGCTCAGGGGGATTTGGTGTAATTTTATGGAAACATAACGATTGAGGCCCTCCTTGATACTACATTATTCAAAGCCTTTACCCTACCAACCTATCATTTTTACTTTCTTCTTCTTTTTTCCTATTTTCAACTATTTAAGGGTGCTTTTTTTTCATTTTTAGCACTTTGCCTTATTCATTCACATTGTTTTGAGGTTTGAAAAATTTTATCATTTTTCTTGCACCCTTTGTATTCTTTTTCTCCCTTCTCTATACCACTAAGTTCTTTCCTCACTTTTTATGACATCTCCTTATACCAACAACCCTTAACTTAGGCTTTTAGCCTAAGATGAGGTGCACAATATCTATCATCCAAACCAGGGCCACGTTTTGGGTAGCCACCCTTAACTTAGCCTTTTAGCCTCAGTTGAGGTTTACAATGTTCAAGGAAAGACCAGGGCTAAGTTTGGGATTATCGTTCATTATAGTCTAGGCTGTTAGGTATTTACAAAGAATGAAGTCAATTTTAAGCTAAAAAATAGGGATCAAGGGATACATAACATATTTGGTTGGTTATATTTAGGCTAAGTGGGCTAAATTAGAATAATGACCTAAGATCCTTTCCTAACTAACTAACCTAGATTCTAAACCTGAGTAATAAAGCAAGTTCTAATTTAAAGCACAGTAAAGATTCATGTAATTAAGCTTAGTCACTAATGCCACTGCATTTTATGTTAAGACAAACCAACATATCATGATTTTTATAACAGTTCACACAAACTTATCAGAACAAACACTATCAGACACCTAATCATACATGGTTACGATCAAACTAGCTAAACAAAAATTTAATGGGTATCATTTTTCACAAAAAAATTAATATGCCATGGATATCAATACTATGTGATACAAATGCTACCTAAACAACCTAAACCAGTACAATATAAAATAAAATTTGCAGGGAAATAGAACACATGCAAAAGAACCCTTTGGAATAAACAATTCGGGTAGTTATAGGCCAAAGTTACTAATAATTCACTGAGGCCTTGTAACCACCTATACCCCATCAAAAATATTATGCATTTTCCTCAATGCAGGTAAACAAAATATAAAGGACCGGGGTTAAAAGAAAACATACCTCGGCGCCCAAGTGCCTCTCTTAGTCTCATTCTGTCCACCCTTCACAGGCCTGGTGGACTCCTCAGCAATACGAACTACTGTGGAGGTTCCCTCTCCCCTCAAAAACTAGCGTATGCGCTCCTTCCTGACCTCCTCTTCCTCTCTGTATTTGGCTATGGCGATCTGTAGGTCCTCTTTCTCTTTTTGTTCCCCACCAAAATTTTCCGCATCTCTATCACCTATGCGGAGCGTATTTTCGAGAGAAGTTTGTGTGGGATCCTTGGGAGTAAGCATGTCCACTATGGGTGTTGCAGTAGGCGTGGTACATGGCACAACTAATGGAGTCACCAACGTTGCAGCTATGCCAGCCCAAAGCTGCTGAATCTCCGTCTGCATAGTTGACAATTCAATGGGAGCTACTGTACGGTGGCTCATCTGGACCTGCTCCTCGAAGGCTTCTATACGAGCATCCACCGCTTTAAGACCCTCTCAGATAGTAGCATCTGTGAAGGACTGCATCCGGCTCTCTGCCTCTGTAACCACCTGGCAAACCCAGGGCCTCAACTTCTGTAGTAGTTGAGCCAACTGTGACTTAGCATATGTCAACCTCTGCGTCAGAGCCTGGAAGGATGTTGCCAACACAAATGCAATGTCGACAGCTGGTGATGTACTAAATACAGACTTTGAAACAATAATATTGGTGATAGTGGGTGTCCTCTCCTCAGTAGTCTCCGTCTGTAGGGGCCCTTCTAGAATTGATATAGAAACTGAAGTGGAAGGCTTGGTTGGAGGCACTGAGGCGGGCCAATGTGGAAGTACAACTTGTGGCCTCAGTGCCTGCCAGAGTGAAACTGTGTTCTCTTCAACCTTTATTAGGATGGCATCTAAAGTATACTACACCTCTAATAATACATCCACGTGGTGAAGTATCCTAATTCTCACTGTCAAATAGAGACGATGTATCAAACATAGAAAAGGGATCATAGTAGACCTCCTCAGGGCCACCTCATGGATCTGCTCGATGATATGAGTAGACCAATTTATTGCATAGCCAGCCAAGATGTTGGCCACTAAAATGGCTCTCTCTGATATTAGGGTGTTATCAATAAGTGTTAGTTGGATCCTCGAGTGAGCAACAACCCAGCAGAACTTGGCGGGGAAACTCAATGAAGCCTTCACAATAGGCTCCAAAGATGTGGATACCCAAGAAAGGTTAGGTCCAGCAGTAGCAATGTGGATAGCCACCTATTTCATCAAACGGGTCTGACACTTCGGGTCTCTCAGAACTCCCAAGTCTCTTGTCAACCCCACTCTATGATTGTACTCTGCTATAGGGTTGGGGCTATGAACTTGGGTCCAAATAACATCCACCATATGGTCTCCTCTTAAATATTAACCACCCGACCTCGCACTCTCACCTCCTCTAAGTTGGGCTGGGAAAGAGGCTTCTTCTCCTTGGTAAAACTGCTATATATAGTAGCGGTGTAGGAGGTAAAGAACTCCCTTACCAATACCGGTGAGTACCTCCTAGCCGACTGTGCCAACCACTGGAGTTCGTAGTGAACTATGGTGTCCTACAGCCCCGGGACACTTTCAAGTCCTCTGGTGATGACTCTGGACTCCTCTTTTGTGGAACAAGTGGGTCAGCAATGCTCATTCCTCTTCATATCCTCCCTAAATATCATTTTCATGCCCTCTACGTACCATTTGTTGTGCTCTGCGTCCGGTGATGACTCAGGTGCTCAAGGGCTAGAGAAAGATACAGAGTCAGATCCCTCCTTTGAACTAGACTCGGACCCCTTCTCGAAGGAGGTCATTTGTATGCTATTATTGGCCTTGTCACCTCTCTCTTCAAACTGCGGAGGTCGAACCACAATATCATGGGATGAATCATATCGGGTAGATTCCCGAGTTTATCGTGGCTCTACATCAGAGTCTGGTTAGATGCCAAGCTCCTCTAAAGAGCCACTAGTCTAAGGGGTATGCTACAAATTTATGGCCTCATCTCACAGGCGGGTCCTCATAACTCTAATTTTTTCTTTATCCAATTTTGGGTCATGGTACCTACAAGACACACAATCACGAAATGAATTAGTTCCATGAATTTTAACCCAAAAACACAAGAAAATTTCATAACTGGACTAGGGTAATAAGAGTTCATGAAACCCTATTTTTGAGTCGTATAGAGATCTACGTGTAGTAAAGGGTTTCGTGGTATAGTGTTCAACAACTTTTCAATAGTTGGAGTTTCATCCACAAGACCCAATCACGACTTGTAGAATGCTCTATGAGTCATAGATTGAATCCTGGATGTAAGTCTTAGCTTAGGTTTAGTACTGGCAAACTCTTTGATACCTATCTATGATTAGTCAAACAACTCACAAGTTGTGGAAGGTCTCGTATGATGAAGCCCCAAAATTATTGAATACTAGAACTTTTCATGAGGGGAATACTAGAAGTGACCAATGTCTAAAATTTTTGACAAATTCATCTACGAGTTCCCCCAAACAATTTTATCAACAAAAACAACAACATCAAGAAAGAGTTCAGGCACAAACACAACTATTCACACAAAGTTCCCACCTCCAATCATGCATTATACCCCATCAAAATGATTTAGTCTATAATTTCAATTATTAGACCATTTATCCAAAAATCAAAGTGTATGTCAACTACTGTGCAATGTCATCACATATTTTTCAATAAATTCAATATATTACAATGACCCAATAGTTATATAAACACAATAATTAGACACCCAACAATTTGTGGCACTTGTTTCATTCCTACCCTAATCAATTTAATTAGGAATATGAATACAATTCAAAGAATAGCATTTAAACAAGTTCACAACTCCGTTAAACCTATCCCCAATCACAATCAAAACTCAATCCAAGTCAAAATTTGATAAATTAGGATTTAAGGACCAAAATCTTACCGAATTCAAGTGCTACTTGATGGAGAATGACAAGGACACATGGGGGAGTCAAAACCCTAGGTGTGGGGGAATCACTAGAGGTGGCCGGAAAATAATGTGGGCTGCCAGATTTTGGTGGGAAATGAAGGGGCATGTCAGATTAGGGTTTTATTTTCTGCTAATTTTTGCAACTAATGGGGTCAAAATTATTTTTACCCTTATTTAAATCATACCATGTCGGGTATAGAATTTCAAGTTTTTGGTTTCACGAAACCCGATTTATAGGTCGTGGAATGCTCCACATACTTTGCATTATGGTTTCATAGAGCCCTAGACCTTTTCATTCACACCTATAGTCTACAAGTCCTCATACGAGTTGTATCTTTGAATACAACCTATAAAAGGGTCTCATAAACTACCTTTGATACTTGGGCAAAATTAGGAACTTATTTAGGATCCACAAACCCAATTCATGACCCGTAGTTCTACATATGAATCGTGGACTTTGCTTGTGGATTGAAGTACACCAAATCCTTGCTCACTGAAGGGATTTATAAGCTGGTCTACAGGTCGGACACTGCAGAACGACCCATAGAATCAGTCATAAAATTTGTTTTTTGTTGCTTTTCAGCCAAAAATGGTTGACTTGGTCTCATACCTGCAAAACAAGCAAAAATACAATGTTACCCTATATTATACCAGTCCATTATCCATGATTTACATCCTAAAAATATAAAAGGCTAAACTATTTCAAGTCTAAAGATAAAATCTAAAATAGAAAGTACAATTATTACAAAAATATCTTCGGTTTCCTTTCAAGTAGTGCCTGATTTATTTTCATTGGATGACATGGGCTATTTGACTACTCGGACTTCATCAATTGCCCACACCTCCATCTTGAGCTCATCTGGCCTCTTTATCGACCTACAAATACTGAAGGTGACTTCTTCATCGTTCAACCTATACTTGAGGAGACCAGATTTCATGTTCACCAGGGCTCACCTAGTAGCCAAGAAAGGCCTTCCCAAGATGATTAGGACTTCAAAATCCATTTCGCAGTTTAAGATCATGAAGTCCATAGGGAATATGAATTTGTCCACCTTCTTGATGATGATATGTAGGATTCCCACGGGCTTCTTCACAGCTCTGTCAACCATCAACAGTCTCATGCTAGTAGTAGGTGTATGGGTGGTCAGGCCAAGCTTCTTGAAAATCATAAGGGGCATCAAGTAAATGCTAGCACCAAGATCACATAATGCCCTTGCAAACTCCACATCCCCTATAGTGCAGTGAATAATAAATGTTCTGCAATCCTCTCTTTTCTGCATCAAGGACCGAGTAGGGATACCACTGCAATGTTGGAGCTCTTGTGAGAGATATTGACTCACCGTGCACTTCTTCGTCACCAAATCCTTCATAAATTTGGCATATCCAAACATCTTCTCCAATGCCTCTATTAGTGGGATGTTAATGTAAAGTTGCTTCAATAAGGAAATAAAGTGTTTGAAATTACCTTCCTCCTCCTTTTTCTTAAGTCTCTGTGGAAAGGGAGGAGGAGGTCAAGGAATGGGTCTCAACTATTTCGACGTGAGATTGCTTTCCTAGGTCTGAACACTATCATCTCCAGTTTCAACCTGCTTATCCACAACACCCTCATCACGAACCTCATCATCATCTATAGGCATTGCAAAATCAATGGTTTGCTTCCCACTACGAGTTGTGATGGCCATATACTACCCTTCATTCTTCTGATTCTGAATGGTATTGCTCGGCAGAGTACCCTTTTTACCATTGGTTAAGCTGGGTTGATATCTAGTTGAATTGTGGCTCAAGATGCTTGATTGAAACTAAATAAGACTTAATCTTCTGATTAATGCAAGAGATGTCAGTTTTCATTCCCCTGAGTGTGTTATCCTGCACATCAGCTTTCTTCAGCAATCTGTCAAACATCTCCTCTACTCTAGATGAACCAACACCAAAATCTTGATTATTGGGTAAAACATAGGTGCCACTTCTGTAGCAATATCTATAACCCCAATGAACATCTCTATCTTTGCCTCTGTTTCTATTATAGAAGTCGCCCCGTTTATTATTATTGTAAGCTCTATCTCATTTGTAGTTCTGACCTTTATTTCCTTACCCTTGGCACTAGGAATCCTGACTGAACCCCTAAGCATTTGGATGGAAACCCCCCATCTGCTCAGCTATGAAGCAAGAATCTTCCTCAAAGTAGGGTTTCTCATACATGGGTGCTCGGACAGGATGATGAGTGATGGCATTCACCTTCTCTGCATTCTACTTCATAAGTATCTCTACATTTGTATTAATTTGGGCAAGTTCCTGCATCACCTGATCACTGACTTGAGCTTGCACCTGAGTAGTAGTAACTACAAATGAGCACTTAGTTGTGGCTTTGTCTCTTGTGCCCTAAGCACGGTTAGTCATGACCACACCTTCTAACCTTTTAGTGATCTCCTAGAGGGTATGATCTATAATTGATCCACCAATGATGGTATCGACAATCGCTTGCCCATTCTCATAAAGGGCTTTATAGAAGATCTCAACCAAGAATTTATCTACAATCTTGTGGTCAGGAACCCTTCTTAGACACTTTGAAAATCTCTCCCGTGTAGCACCAATTGAATCACTAGGCAGTTGTTTGAAGTTATTTATCTCCTTCTTCAACTTGAGATTTATCTCTTTCTTCAACTTGAGCTTTTTGGATATGGGGAAGTACCATTCCAAAACGATCATCTACAGTTTAGCCTAACTGGTGATCATGCTTTGTGGGAGCTCAACTAACTATAACGTAGCATTTCCAGTAAGAGATAATGGGAAGACACGGAGCCCAATGACATCCATGGATGGGTTTTGATTCCCCATTATGCTCTTGCAAACAAATATAATGTTGTGCAGGTGATTGTGTGGATCCTCAGATGGTAGGCCTGTGAACAATTCATGACTTTTTAGTATCTGCAGCAACCCACTTGACACAACAAACTTAGTATCACCGGGAAGTAAAGGTAACACTATTGCTCCCGTCATATCCATAACCATTGGGTTAAGTCGATATTGGTTCCAATCATTAGCGGCAACTTGAAGTCCCGCAGGTTGTGGAATTATTATATGTAGGTTATCCCCATCTCGATTTAGTACAGGGTTAGCTTTATTATCAGCATCATTGTTACCAGGTTATCAGACCATTCTTCTCTGTGTTTTCTTAACCTCTGGGTTAAAGGGGATCAACAGAGTGCCTCATCCACTTGTATTTGACATGGACTGTTCACCTGCACCATGTAACAAGACAAAAATAAAAAAATTGTAAAATTAGGAAAATAAAGAGTAATATATCAAAATAAGTTGCACTAATCAAGTCTAGCTATATTCCCCGGCAACAACACCACAAATGCTGGACTCTGATATCGCTCAGCAAACACCTCTACTCAGAGGTTAAAGTGGTTGTGATCAAGTATTTAACCTAAGAATGGTTAGAATTGTTCCCACGAGGAATATGGTAGACTCTGGATTAACACAACTTGTAAATTGAATCTATTAACACTACTATATCCTAGAAAACAGGAAAATAAATACAAAGAGGGGGGTTTTGCAAATAAAAGTAAAATCTAAACTAAAATGCACGTGTTTGTGATCAAGAGAAAAGTGAACTAGGGCTATGTATTCCCCATGACTCCCTAACTAAGTGCTCTTGGATACTAGCGAGTCTTTTCTCATGTGTAGGTGCAGGACAGTAAGCTAAGTTCTCCTAAATTCTTGATCTGATGTATAGGTGAATTTCATCAAATTACTTGATCTGTCTCTGTGATGTCACTTTACTAACCCTTACTCTATCCTAATACAGACTTAATTTAGTTGGATTGATTAGTTGAGAGAAATTGATCAACTCTTGTTAATTAACTCTTTTTCTATTACTCACTTTCTTGATCCGAAAGTGATACTAGGCTAGTGCTAACGTTGGCCACCATTAAAAATCAATTAAAGTGACGAGATTAACTATTACATCCTAACACCATCCAAGACTTTGCAAGTTATCCAATTTTATCTTAGTTAGTTCATCATGGTTCCCACAACCCTAGTTGTGGATTTAGCCATGCATGCTTTGAGTGTTTTAAAAAATTATGCAAGAACAAGAAATAATTAAAATACATACACACAAGAATAGATGAACACAAATCCAATTTCTCAATTGAATTGCAAACTTGAATCAAAAGATTGTAGTAGTTGTCATAAAAATGATGTTCACAAATTCTCTAACTCTCTATCTCGATATATTCTCATCTATTGCTATCTTTTTTATTAAAAAATCCTAAAAACTTATTTATAGTTCGTAAAATACAAAGCTAAAACAAAATAGGATAATTGTGTCAGCATTATTTACGGGCAGTGTTTATGGCTCATAGATCGGGGTCTCATGGAATATAGTTTCATCCTGCAGGAACCTTTCACGAAACCATTCCATGGGTCGTGTAGCATTTCATGACCCGTGAAAGGTTTCATCGGATCCACTTTCAGTAACACATCAATCTCTGATCTTCACTTCAGGACCACACTCTACGACTCGTATTATGGTCTACGACTCATGGTCCTCTCTTGTAGAGTGTGACTCCATTTTCACTACTGTATCGGAACATCAAATGAAACCTCTTTTATGACTCTTGGAATGATTCATGACCCGTAGAGGGTCTCTAAACTGCCATAAAACTTGCAATTCTTCACTTCAAGCCCAAAGTCAAGAAAACACTAAAATCCTACAAAATAAACATAAACACATAACAAATCTACTAATATCGCCTTGAGAACACACAAAAATCCCAAGTTTCAAGCATTAAAATGCTTTATTGTTTTAGCACATCATTGCTCCTGTCTTATTTGTGAAGTAGAAGGATGGCACTATGCATATATGTATTGACTAACGCCTATTGAACAAAGTGATCATTAAGAACAAGTATTATTTGACTCATATTGATGAATTTGTTTACCAGTTGCATGGTGCCTTTATATTCTCCAAGATTAATTTGAGGTCTGGCTATCATCAGTTGAGAGTTTGAGAGTCTAATATCCCAAAGATAGCTTTCAGGACCTATTATGGTCATTATCAGTTTTTGGGAAATATGACATTTGGGTTGACTAATGCCCAAACTACTTTTATGGAGTTGATTAATCGAGTGTTCAAATTCTGTTTGAACATATTTGTGATCGTATTTATTAATGATATCTTGGTTTACTCCAAGAGTGAGGCCGATTATGTTCAGCACTTGAGGGTCGTACTCCATAGATTAAGGGAAGAGAAGTTGTATGCCAAGTTCTCAAAGTGTGAGTTTTGGCTTGAGTCCATTACATTTTTGTGGCATCTAGTGACAAAAGATGGTATTATATTTAATCCGGCCAAGGTGGCAGTAGTTCATGAGTGGGTTAGGCCACCAACTTCTGTGATTGAGATTCGGAGTTTTATGGGTTTAGCGAGGTATTATTGATGTTTTGTTCATGCATCATCTTCTATAATAACCTCATTGACTAGATTTATATAGAAGTACGGGGCATTTTAGTGTTCAAAGGAGTATGAGGTAAGCTTTAAAAAGCTCAAAGATTTATTGACTTCAACATCTATTCTTGCTTTGATCGATGAGAGAGTGCCATTTGAGGTATATTATGATGCTTCTAGAGTGGGTTTTTGTGGTATATTGATGCAAAGAGGGAAAGTGATAGCTTATGCTTCTAGACAGCTGAAGAGGGAAAGATTTATTTGACCAACTTCAAGGGGTTACTCATTTCTCCAAAATTGATCTCCGTTCGGGTTATCATCAATTGAAAGTGAGGGAATGTGATATTCCCAAGATGG